>CAJQZP010001250.1:0-36561 GCA_907164705.1 Parnassius apollo
GCGGCCAGAACTTATTATAGGCAGAATAGCTATATACTGCACTGTGTAAACAAGAACTTTAAAACTGTATCTCAATCGTTGAATTTAGAACTATTCAACACAAGTATCCCTTCGGCGAGATGAGATCTGAGTAAGCCATTTTTCGACTATAGCCGATGATTTTTTTTTTGCATTTGTATATCTGTAATGTTTAGTTAATTACTGCGCGATGTTATCTAGCTAAGTTTACGGTGGGTGCGACAATGTCCTATTTATATAATGTTACTACTTTTGAAAACTTAATTATTTAGATTATATTTTAGATTATATTAGTAGTGTAGTTGTGGCACGAATGGGTCGGCTCGACCGGGGAAGGACCACGCTGTCACAGAATACCCGCGTAAAATGGTAGCTTAATGCTGCTGTGTTTCGTATGGTGTTTGTACCGGAAACCCTTTTTTACTGGAAACGAGGTATTCCATCTTATTCCTCACAGGTGACAACGCATCCGCATTTTGATTTGTAATCAAGGATAGATGTAGATGTCTATGGGCCGCAGCAACCACTTACCATCAGGTGGACTGTGTGCTCGTTTGTCACCCTATCCTGAAAAAAAATGGTTCCTGAACGCATGTCTTTCAACAATTTATGTTCCACGAAACAAGAGAAAACATTAGTTTGGAAGTAACGCTTTAACAAAAATTCTTGCTACCGTTACCGTTAACGTGGCAGCCTCTCAACAGTCCACTGCTAAACTTAAGCCTCCCATAGCTTGCCTCATGGGGAAGAATCTATTAGAACATTCTACAAGCCACCGAAGAAGATTAGTCAGTTCTTATCATCCGTCAAGTGTCATATTCCTCTATAAGATGCAAGAGTGTACAAGCTTGATTGTGATTGTGGTCTCTCATATATAGGGCAAACAAAGAGATTAATTAGAACCCGTGTAAAAGAACACATAGCTGATGTGAAGCATCAACGTTCCGGGAAGTCTTCAGTTTGCGATCATATCCTAGATGACTTCAACCATTACATCAGATTTGATAGACCACAAATCCTCGCGAAAGAACATCGATTCCTACCAAGGATGCTACGTGAGGCTATTGCGTAATTAAAAAACATCCTAATTTCAATAGAGTAGGAGGCTGGGTACTACCACCTACTTGGGATCCTATAAATAAAAAATTAAAACTAAACCCAAGCATACCACTGCAAGACTTCAAAACACAGTTAGTTCATTCTGCATAGATCGGACCAAAGACAATAACTAAAAAGCTGAAGGTACTCCGTGTTAATTTTAACATCGGGACGTCAGTCACCTCAGTCCCCCGTGACCATGGGTGCTGGAAAGCACCTGAAACGTCGGGTATTAAAAATAAAATAAATAAAACGCGATAAAATCCGTAAAAGTAGTTTTAATCAATGTATAGTGTTCGCGTAAATATAAGAAATCATCATGGGGAAGGATTGACAAGTGAGGTCACAGTTGCTCGTAGTCGCCGCACTTGTCAGTAGCAGTTTTTTCTTATTCTTTAGGCGTAATTAAGTAGACCCTGCTGCCCATATCATGATTTTCTCCTCTGTGTCGGCTCTTGCGATACACGGTGATTTAATATGTATAAAAATTATAAAAGTCACGATAGTAGAAACCCTTGTTAGGCTGTGTAATTTTACGACTATGATTTATAGTAAAATACATACACAAGTGAAAATTGAAATTACCAAATCAAAAATCATTGCGTATTTAGCAAGTCTGGGTTACTATCTATTTAAAAAAACATTTAGTAGGTTTTATTTTTTGGTTGTTATTTTAAAAATAATATATTTTCTTACTTATTATGAACCAGTGTTTGACCACAATTTCACCTGGTGGTAAGTGGTGATGCAGTCCTAAATGTAAATCGCACTGTCTTAGCGTAACAAAAGCCTATTCACTCCTGGGTTGAAGACGCCTAGATTGTATTCCTACGAAAACGCAGACGCCTGTAAATTAAGTATTCCACTCCTTTGCTGTATGCATTACCAAAGACGAAGCAAACCGTTTAGTACCAACGCATGGAGTATCGACCACCCGATACAAAGGGGAGAAGACCCGCCGATCACCTGGTTGTTCGATTGTGACAAGAGGAGGGAGGAATTAAAGCATGTAATTCCTACGCTTATTCACCGAAATGCATTCTATTGTTCTATTCGACTGTGCTCAAGACTGACAAGATTGGTATCAACAAAATGAAGGTTACCAATAAGCCTCTTAAGGCTTTTTTTTACTGTGTATAGAAAGAAGACCCATACAGATAGATATTTAAATGGTGATTCTCACCACCATCCTTCACAGTTAGCTACTGTGGGTAAATCTTTGTTTCAGAGAGCACGAGGGATCTGTGACAGTAAACACCTGTCTGCCGAGCTCCACCATGTCAAGCAAGTTTTGCATGACAACAAGCTTCGGGTCACACCGCGCCTACGTCACAGTGAACGAGTGAAGCCGGCCACAGTCGAGCCCGTACCCTCTGTATTGCCATATGTTAGAGAAGTCACTGATAAGATTGGCTACATCTTGAAACGCGCTTCCATCAAAACATACTTCAAGCCGCCGAAGAAGATTGGTCAGTTTTTACCATCAGTCAAATGTAACGTCCCTCTGCAAGATGCAGGAGTGTACAAGCTTGATTGTGAGTGTGGTCTCTCCTACATAGGACAAACTAAAAGATCAATTAAAACCCGCGTTAATGAACATATAGCTGATGTGAAGTATCGAGGATCCGGGAAGTCTGCAGTCTGTGAAAACGTACAGGATCGCCCCTTCTCAACATCAGATTTGATAGACCACAAATCCTCGCTAAAGAATACCGATTCCTTCCAAGGATGATTCGCGAGACTATTGAAAACAAAAAACATCCTAATTCCAATAGAGAAGATGGTTGGGTGCTACCATCTGCTTGGGATCCTATAATAAATAAAATTAAATCCCAACCCCAGCATACAACTGCAAGGCTTGAAGATACCATAAGTTCATACTGTGTAGATCGGAACAAAAGTAAAATTTTTATCTATGGTAACCGCTGTTAACTATGACATTTGGACGTTGAACATCTCAGTCCTCCCCGTGACTATGGGTGCTGTAAAACGCTCGAAATGTCGGGTATTTATAGATAAATATACGCGATAAAATCCGTAAAAACTAGTATTATTTCAATGTGTAGTGTTCGCGTAAATATAAGAAATCATTATTGTAATAGGTCCGATTTTGCAAATTGGAAATAACATATCTCCACGTTTCAAGTTCTTTAGAGTCAAATAGTATCGTTTTAAGAGGATGTCCGTGTGTGCACATGTACGTATATATGTATGTATGTTCGATTCAATTTTCGCCTCATGTATCTCGAGAACAAAGTGTGATATTGACATGGAACCAGTTTCATTAAAGGCATAATTAGGTCTGAAAAGGAAAAGGAAAACCCAGGAGCACAAACTTTCGGGCTCTGAAACAGAAGGGAGGAATCGAGGCTTCTCTCGATCCGGCCTCCTATAACGCCTACGTTGGGTTCGGGAACAACGTATGTGATCTCCGCAACGGAGTAACACACAAGGGCGATAACCTCTTCCTTTTCAGCGAGTAGGTTCAGACGGGGATTACGGGTCTTCCGAAGTCGTCCCGGTCCCAACGCCTTAATTCTTCGATGTGGACTGTATAATCTTGAGGGATGAATTACTTGAGAATAAAACAGCAATTATCTTCAAACCGTTCCGTGAGAGAGTAATCACTTTTCCCTATCACTTTTTCTTTCTTCTTCTTATTGACTGCTGGTCTGATTTCCGAACTTTTCCCTGAACGATTCCCAAACTTCCCCGAACGAATTGCAATAAAACTCATTTACTAAGCTACCCCAGAGCTATACGCGAAAGTGAGCCGCGCCATTCGCGCGCTTGCGCAACATAATTACATGAATTTGTTCTGTTACTCTCTCACGTTTAACTTAATTACTTTATTTGCATAAGTCATACATCAACATAATTTACGTTTATAGATAGCACAAAACAATATCTACACAACGATATACATTACATTTTTATATCACGAAAAACCTATTATTTATTTAACCAAATATGCCTATTTTACTCACAAGTTCAAACTCGAAATTTCTTAAATATTTAACACAGAAAGTTAAAACAATGTTTTCCACTTGAAATTATACATATGTTAACTAATACAATAGTTTAATTTACATTTTCTCTATTTATTTCACTATTAAAACACTTTTAAATTTTTTTTTTTATAGGATAGTGTGACAAACGAGCACACAGTCCACCTGATGGTAAGTGGTTGCTGTGGCCCATAGACATCCACATCCATCCTCGATTACGAATTAAAATGCAGGTGCGTTGTCACCCGTGAGGACTAAGATGGAATGCCTCGTTTCCAGTAAAAAGGGTCTCCGGTTCTTTACACTCACCATACGAAATACAGCAGCATTAAGCTACTATTTCACGCTGGTATTCTGTGAAAGCGTGGTCCTTCCCCGGTCGAGCCGACCCATTCGCGCTACAACTATACTACTAATATAACTGCAGCATGGCTCTACCACGTATTAAACTTATACAAAACTATCATTATTTCACTTATTCACAGGAATTTTCACATGAAAATAACACAGAATTCACCTTTTTTAGCACGTACAATCAACCTGAAATGTTTTACAAGTCATTTTTACATAAATTGCTGAAATTACAAATATTTAAATTTTTACATATTTGGCCTCCTAAGTACGTGGCTAGCGTGCGTCTATGAACTCACACTATTTGAACAACTAACTTTTGCACGGCTCTCGGCTATCAGAAAAAATGAAAGTCTGATATACACCAATTTTAACAATATTGGGTGAATAAAGGCTTCTACACA
The DNA here is from genome assembly GCA_907164705.1 of Parnassius apollo. Lineage (NCBI taxonomy): Eukaryota > Metazoa > Arthropoda > Insecta > Lepidoptera > Papilionidae > Parnassius > Parnassius apollo. The sequence goes on from CAJQZP010001250.1 coordinate 4,880, forward strand.
ATTTTCAAACTGTAGGAAACTATCTCTAATCAGATTCTTATCAGTTATCACGTTTCTTATCAAATAACAATATAAGTGAATGTTCTCATAGATCAATCATGACAAATAGGCGTTTGTTTTCGTACAAAACTTATCAAACTCATATAAGACAATACTTATGCGATTAATTTCCGTTAATTCTATTTATGCACAGAGTGATCATCTCGACCGGGGAACAAATCCGATCTCTAACTTCACTTTAATATTCCTTTGAATTTACATCATTGGAAAGATGATTTCAACCGGGGAAACAATCCGGTAACATAATTTATATCTTAAATTCCTTATGAATTTATTAAGCGATATTACTTAGGAAAACAAATAAACTAGTCCGGCCTGGGAGTCGAACCCAAGACCTTCATATCATTAATTCGACATTTCTTCAAGATTTAAATAAGCATTTTCTTATTAAAACATTGTTGCTCGATAATTTGTTTTTTAGAAGCTATTCGTCATCGGTTGACTTAATAAACTGAAATACTCTTATAGGCGCGTCGCCAACAATCTCCCCCCCGTGCGTTAGCACCATCATTTGGGAGGCGTCGCGGGTACCAGGACTATTATTCTGGATGTAGGTCTCCTCAAGATACCTGTGCTAGTAATAACGTCAACCACTCTGGTGTGACCGTCTGGTCCCGGTAGCGTTCTACTAATTTTGCCTTTCGGCCACGTATATCGTGGCAACGAATGATCTATTATCAAAACAATATCACCTTCTTTAGGTTCCATGAACTTTCTGTTATTACCTGTTCGAGGTATTAAAGTAGGCATGTATTCTTTTAGCCATCTTGTCCAAAAATGGTCGGCTAACCTCTGTGCAGCTTTCCAATTGAGTTAACCCGTCAGATGTTGCTCTAAAAATAATCCAGGTGGTCGATCACCACATGAGCGTCCCAGAAGAAAATGATTGGGTGTCAAACCCTCTTCAGGACTATCCATACTGAATGTTACCAGAGGCCTGGAATTTACCGTATGCTCTGCTTCTAAAAGCAGCGTATGTAGAACCTCCTCTCGTGGGCTCCTTTCTTTGAGCGTAGCGGTCAACGCAATTTTAACCGATCTTACTAACCTTTCCCAGGCGCCACCCATGTGCGGTGCTCCCGGAGGTATAAATTTCCATTTAATATATTTCTTAAATGACTCATTTTTCATGCCCTCATGGCATTCTTCGCATGCTTTCAATAATTCTTTATTCGCAGCTTTGAAATTCGTCCCGTTATCACTGTATTTAACGGCTGGTTTTCCTCTTCTGGCGATAAATCGCCTCAATGCCATTATCATTGACGCTGGTGTCAATGAGGCTGATAATTCCAGATGTACTGCTCTGGTGGTCAGACACGTGAATAAAACACCCCAACGTTTTTCGTGTCGCCTTCCTATAGTCACACTCATAGGTACGAAATAATCCACAGCTGAGCACGTAAAAGGTGGTTCATGATGAGCTATTCTCTCCAGAGGAATATTTCCTTGTGGCACGTTCTGCGGTTTTGACCTGTATGTCCTGCACCACTGACAGTGATGTGACACACCTCGTACTACATTACGCAAGTTCAAGACATAAAATTTCTGGTTCACCTCATTCATCACCGTCTGGTGATTGGCATGTCCAAAATGATGATGAACTTCTCTAATCATCATTTTAAAGATTTCATGTTTACCGTCTAATACGACAGGTTTTCTACTTTCCTTAGTCAAATTAGACTTAAAAGGTAAACGTCCATTTAAACGTAGTAAGTTATCTTCTCCTATTTCCATAGATAATTTACTTAAGCGTGAACTTCTTTCAACGCTTTTGCCTGCTTTCAAGCATTTTATTTCCGAATAAAAACACTCGTCTTGAACGAACTTCCAAATTAACAATTCCGCTTTTTTCAAGAGCGCTATGTCCAACGCGCCATCGGGTCCTTTAACCGACTTTGCTAAAACTTTGTTGGAACACATAACCGACTTTTCGGCTGCGTTGTCGGGTCCTTTAACCGACTTTCTTAAACTCTTGAATTTTTCTACCGCTTGTAAGGTGCGTGTAGTTGCCCCAAGGAATTTCTCAAAGCTGCTAAATCGTCCGTAGTCGGGTAGACTTAACGGTTCTTGCTTTCTCAGCGCATTTACGCCTTTTGGCGATTTTTCTTCACCTGTTTCTAAGCTATTTATGGTGTCCACTTGTTTGGGCCATAAATCAGGACTTTTCCTGAGGAATTCAGGTCCTTGAAACCAGCGATGACTTACATCGAAGGTGGAAGGAAAATTTCTAGTGGCGTCGTCTGCCACGTTCTGTGACGTTGGAAACCATCGCCATTTACATGGCTTACTGTGATCTTCGATCTCAGCCAATCGATGAGCAACGAATGGTTTAAAAGCGCGAGGATCTGACTTAATCCACGCTAACACTGTACGTGAGTCTGTCCAAAATACTTTCTCGGATATCTCGTACTTGCTCTCTTCACTAACTGATGCAGCCAGTCTGCTGCCCATAAGAGCTGCTTGCAATTCAAGCCTTGGAATCGAAATTGGTTACAGCGGCGCTACTCTTGCCTTTGCGGCGATCAGCGTAATCCGCCTTTTTCCTAGCTCGTCCGTGGTGACGTAATACACCGCGGCAGCGTATGCTTTTTCACTAGCATCCGTGAAAGTGTGTAACTCTCCCTTGCCGACGCCTTCAGCAACGGGTCTAGGTACTTCTAAATGACCTAATTTCTTCACTTCCGATATCCATTTACAAAATAACACGTGTAATTCGTGTGAAACTTCTTCATCCCAAGAGATGCCTGTCCTCCATACTTGCTGGATCAGCGACTTCCCTTGAATCGTTATGGGTGATGCGAGTCCTAAAGGATCGAAGACTGACATCACAGCGCTAGTTATCTCTCTTCGTAGGTGGTCGTAAACCTTCCATCACCTCTTCCGGTGTGTTACGAAGACTTATGGAGAAACTTATTATATCCCGTTTGATATTCCAAATCAAAGCTAATGTGCGCTCTGTGTGCTCTTTATCTCCCAGCGAAGCACTGTCGCTCTTATATTTATTTTCCATTTTACTTAAAACTTCGGGTCGGTTGCTAGCCCATCCCCTCAGTTGGAAAGAAGCATGTTTATGTAATTCATACATATCGTTTACTATCCTTTCGGCCGTCGTCACGTCGGGAAATGCCTGTAGATAGTCATCCATATAAAAGTTGTTTTCCGTAGCGGAAGCTGCTTCTGGATAGATATGTGCGTTATCCTGCGCATTTCTATTCTTTACATATATAGCGATGCATGGTGATGATGCCGCTCCAAATATGAGTGACGTCATTCTATACTCTTCCGGTGGCGCGTCACGATTGTGCCGCCATAAGAATCGAAGGCTATCCCTGTCTTCTTCCCGGATTTTCACTTGCAGGAACATTTCTTTAATGTCTGCCATCACTGCCACGCTTCCTTCTCTGAATCGTAGCAGAACTCCAAACAACGACTTCAATAAGTCCGGTCCGGTTAACAATGCATCATTGAGACAACGTCCGCCCGTCCTTGCGGCGGCGTCGAAAACTATCCTTATTTTCTTTTTTTGTGGGTGAGTCACTGCGAAGTGAGGGAAGGTACCACGTACGTGGGGAAATGGAAATATGGTTCGCTTTCTATGCGTAACCGTTAACGATGAGATTTTCTATTTGCTTCTCATATTCCTTTTTCAACTCGCTATTTTTATCGAGCTTCTTTTCGATATTAAACAGGTGACTTTCAACCTGCGCTCTATTCGACGGCATGCACTCATTGTCTGTGCGCCATAACAAAGCAGTCTCGTACCTATTATTAGGTATACGACGTACCGTTTTGCTCAAAATATTTAAAGCTTCTGGGTCGTTCGCGGGCTTTCGCGCAGACACTCCCAGAGATTCCAAACTAAAATAATCCTTGATTACCTTATCCATATCTTCCTCCTTCTTGGTGGAAATGTGGTTAACAATCTTGATCGGTTTAATACCACCCGATATGTGACCATGTAAAACCCATCCAAGTTTGGTGAGCGATGCTACAGGTAGGTTCTTACCTCCCGAAATTAATTCACGAGTAACTATGAGATGCCAATTGTCCTGTCCAATTAATATGGTAGGTCTGGACCTCTCATACATCAACTCATCCTTAATCGGTGTCAAATGAGAACACCGTTGTAATAATTCTCGGCTTACTGACTGAGGAGAAAGGTTAAGTGACTTAATTGTTTGTACACTTATCTCTTCTAAGTCATTTGAGTAAATGCCTTTTATCTTAACGTTTAAGCGATACGAACTGTCGTCGTTAATTCGCTTACCTCCCACGGCTTCAATACGTAATTCCTCTTTACGTCCGCGAGGCGCTAACTTCTGAGCCATCCACTCATCTATGAGTGTCATGGTTGATCCCTCATCCAGAAGAGCTGTTGTCTTGACCTTTCCTCTAGGCCCATACAACTCGACCGGTATAATCTTTAAGTATGCACATGCCGGTGCATTCACTGTATTAACGGTTGTAATCTGAGCCTCTTTACCCCCCTCGTCCCCTTGTGGCGAGGTATTTTCATTGGGGTATCGGTGTAGCATCCGATGATGTGACATTCTACATCCCTCTACACCACATTTTTTTCGCTTTGTACTCTAACCTCCTATGGTTAGGTGACAAACATTGGAAACATACTTTCGCTTTTTTGACCGCGTCCCATTTCTCGCGAATATTCATGTCCTTAAACTTGTAACAACTCACTATAGAGTGCTCCTTGTTGCATATAACACACTTATGTGTTACCCGACTTACAGGCTTGTCCTGGGTTGTCATAACCACTTGTCGGTTGTGCCCTTTATTATTTCGGCGTTCTAGACGCTCGCTCGTATCACTTCGGCGCTCATAGCTCTCGCTCTTGGCACGATTGCGTACAGACCCCTTTGCGGTGTGTACAGTTTGCTTCCTGAATTCAGGACGCTTCCGTTTTTCAGGCGCATTTTCATTGCTTAAGGACGTTCCAAATTGTTCACTCAATAAATTTAAAAACTTGGCCATCTTCTGTAACTCTGGCTCCAAAGGATGCTGAGCTCGGTATTCAAACCATTTAAATTTAATCATAGTTCCGAGTTTCTCCACTATGCGGCTCACTAACTCCGGTGAGTATAAATACTGCGGTTGATTCAACGCTTGTATTGTGGCAACCACGTTCGTAATACGACTTGCAAAAGATCCTATATTCCGGCAATCTTCTGCCAATCTTGACATACGCTTTACATTCTCGATTTCGGCTAGAATGAGCATCTCAACCCTACCGAATCTTCTTTCGAGAGCGTTCATTATTTCTTCAGGTTCACACAAAGTAAATAACAATGACTTAACCGCCTCCTTAGCGGTGCCCTTTAATGCCCTCCTAAGGCGTGCGACATTCTGCACCCCTGAAAATTGGCTTCTCGTGTCTTCAAACAGCGTTTTGAAAATTATCCATTCACCCGGGTCTCCATCGAACACCGGTAATTCCCGGAGGAATTGAAGCTGGGAAGACTTATCTTTACCCGCTATCTTTATTGCACTCACAATCGCTTCGGTCAATTCTGATACCTCACTCGCGTGTGTTTTCTGTGCATTTCCTTGGTTGCGATCGATCTCCGCCCCTTTGCGGCGTAATCCTTTACACGCTTCCTTATCAGTAATATCGGGTTGCGCTACACTAACCGGCGCGCTCATTATGGTCTGCTGAACCCAACTCCTTACGAAAGGTTCCACCTGAGTATTCCGCTCTTCATAATCCTCACTCAAGTCGATCTCCTCTTCTCGGTTAAGTCGTGCCAACTCCAATTGAGACTTGGCTAAGGCAGTAGCTGCCTGTGCTCGTTCGAGCTCTGAGCGTTCGAATTTAATCCGCGCCTCTAATTCGGCTTTCAGCCTCGCCGATCGCGATGACCTACTACCTCTCTGTGACCCTTTGTCACTAGTGTGCCCAATTACTGTCCTTGACGATGCCGCTTCTTCGGTCCTTTGATCTACTTTTTCGACCACCGTTTCACTCCTGGATATAACGGATTGTTGTGCGGTGCTGGCCTGCGTACCACTGGTGTCCGTCCTGTTACTTGTCGTTGCCATGGACGTCCCTGAGTCCCACGTGCATGTGGACGTGTCGGTGGTGCTCCACTTGAAGGAGTTGCCCCATTTGACGCAGTAGCTGTGGTCGCTCCAGATGATTCCGCCTCTTTAGCTTTTCTTGAGAGCCCTGTTCTTGTCCTGCTCCCTTCGCTCCTCTCTGTCTGGTCTTGTGCCTTCTTCATCTTGCAGGAAGGTGATTGTTGGCCTACGGTCCCTACAACCCCCTACCTACAACCCTTCTACACCCCAACCTAACACCACTACCCCTCCCCTCCCTTATCTCCCAACCCTACAACCCTACTACCACCCTAACAGCCCTATCATCCCTATCAATCCTGAACGGGGCCTACCAAGGTGAGCCGTCCAGGGATGGAGTCGTGCAGGAATGGAATGGGGGAAAGGTTTAGGAACTGTCCCGCCAAGGAATATGACGAAACAGTCGAGCGGTAGTGCAAGCGCAGTCTCGATCGAGAGAACTGCTCCACCCGAAGGCGTTGTGCCAGAGCCCGACCGTTTGGCACCGTTAGGTGGTCGGGATGTATGCTGTGCTCGCCGCCCAGTTGCCGGTGACGCCTCGTCCAAGCGCCCTCCTCCGGCCGCGATGCAGTCAGGTGCCCACGCGCACCCTCGCCTGGCAGCAGCAGCGGTGGATGCTTCTTCTTGCACCCTCTGATGACCCGACAGGAAATGCCGGCCACGGTCGTCCGACAGGAAATGCCGAGCACGCTTGCCCGACAGGAAAAATGCCAAGCCCTGCTTGGCCACGATGAGCGCCTTCACAAGGCACCTGCGCCTGGCTGCGATACGTGCCCCATGCGAGCACACGCCCCAAGCCGCAATCCCGGTTTTCTTTCTTCCGGTAGTTCCAGGTCCAGTCCTTCTGCGCTGACGGCCTGGTCTTCTGGCCTTTGGTCCTATTGCTTCAGCTCAAACCTCCGGCTTCCTTCGGTTGCTGATCTTCACTCGGCTCCGAAGGTCTTCTTTCTCCACAACCAGCAGTCCACAGCTGGTTCCTTGATCCAGCTGGCGGGGTTCGGGTGGTCCTGATCCGGCTCGAAGGACCAATTGAAAAGGAACCCAGGAGCACAAACTTTCGGGCTCTGAAACAGAAGGGAGGAATCGAGGCTTCTCTCGATCCGGCCTCCTATAACGCCTACGTTGGGTTCGGGAACAACGTATGTGATCTCCGCAACGGAGTAACACACAAGGGCGATAACCTCTTCCTTTTCAGCGAGTAGGTTCAGACGGGGATTACGGGTCTTCCGAAGTCGTCCCGGTCAAAACGCCTTAATTCTTCGATGTGGACTGTATAATCTTGAGGGATGAATTACTTGGGAATAAAACAGCAATTATCTTCAAACCGTTCCGTGAGAGAGTAATCACTTTTTCTTTCTTCTTCTTATTGACTGCTGGTCTGATTTCCGAACTTTTTCTCGAACGATTCCCGAACTTCCCCGAACGAATTGCAATAAAACTCATTTACTAAGCTACCCCAGAGCTATACGCGAAAGTGAGCCGCGCCATTCGCGCGCTTGCGCAACTTAATTACATGAATTTGTTCTGTTACTCTCTCACGTTTTACTTAATTACTTTATTTGCATAAGTCATACATCAACATAATTTACGTGTATAGATAGCACAAAACAATATCTACACTACGATATACATTACATTTTTATATCACGAAAAACCTATTATTTATTTAACCAAATATGCCTATTTTACTCACAAGTTCAAACTCGAAATTTCTTAAATATTTAACACAGAAAGTTAAAACAATGTTTTCCACTTGAAATTATACATATGTTAACTAATACAATAGTTTAATTTACATTTTCTCTATTTATTTCACTATTAAAACACTTTTAAATTTTTTATACAAAATTATCATTATTTCACTTATACACAGGAATTTTCACATAAAAATAACACAGAATTCACCTTTTTTAGCACGTACAATCAACTTGAAATGTTTTACAAGTCATTTTTACATAAATTGCTGAAATTACAAATATTTAAATTTTTACATATTTGGCCTCCTAAGTACGTGGCTAGCGTGCGTCTATGAACTCACACTATTTGAACAACTAACTTTTGCACGGCTCTCGGCTATCAGAAAAAATGAAAGTCTGATATACACCAATTTTAACAATATTGGGTGAATAAAGGCTTCTACACAATTTTCAAACTGTAGGAAACTATCTCTAATCAGATTCTTATCAGTTATCACGTTTCTTATCAAATAACAATATAAGTGAATGTTCTCATAGATCAATCATGACAAATAGGCATTTATTTTCGTACAAAACTTATCAAACTCATATAAGACAATACTTATGCGATTAATTTCCGTTAATTCTATTTATGCACAGAGTGATCATCTCGACCGGGGAACAAATCCGATCTCTAACTTCACTTTAATATTCCTTTGAATTTACATCATTGGAAAGATGATTTCAACCGGGGAAACAATCCGGTAACATAATTTATATCTTAAATTCCTTATGAATTTATTAAGCGAATATATTACTTAGGAAAAAAAATAAACTAGTCCGGCCTGGGAGTCGAACCCAAGACCTTCATATCATTAATTCGACATTTCTTCAAGATTTAACTAAGCATTTTCTTATTAGAACATTGTTGCTCGATAATTTGTTTTTTAGAAGCTATTCGTCATCGGTTGACTTAATAAACTGAAATACTCTTATAGGCGCGTCGCCAACAAGGTCACTTAGAACTCATTAATTTTTGAGCAAAATCGGTCAAAGTTTTAAGCTATTGCATAGCTTCTATCGCGGGCCTTGAGCGTGGGGACCGAATCCAGAAATTCCGTAACGAAAAAAATCTTCACGCTCCCCCACTCCGACGGGCACGGAGGTGTGGCGTTGAAAGCCGTGCATCGTCTAACGTCGTTTCAGTTCGGCAGACTTCGGCACTCGGCAGACTTAGGCACTCGGCAGACTTCGGCACGGTGTTCGTGCGACTAGACGTATGCGTGTACACTAGCTGCTAACTCAATGATAAAAATTCCTGAATAACCTACATATATTGTAAGATATTAAAAATATTTTAAACAATATTAACTTCTCATTTATTCAATAAGAGAAAAAAATTATTTTCTTATCGATCACCACGCTCAAAAAGTGTAACTTGATTTAATATCAAAGACTTAACTGCATAAATAAAATAAATAAATAATTATAATTGCATAAGTTGATAAAAAATGCTATGCAATAGCTTTACCGCGGCAGTCACCGAGTGCCACACGTATTTTTTTGTGCCGAATGAAAATTTTATCATATTTTTTTATTCTTTCCACTAGGAAATTAGTCGTGTGGGCCTTTCGGGTCGCACCTAGACCGCTTTTTAAATTCTCTGGACGCTCGTTGACTGTGACGTGCCAGCGCTCTACGCAACACGTTGCACTAAGAGCAACAGCATGTTTGCAGAGACAAGGAGGTCACTTTGAGCAGTTTTTGTAATTATTTTGCCAAATTAAATGCAATTGATATAAATTATTTTGTTTTATTTCATTTGCTAGTGTATTCGCGCTTTTCAAGTAAGTATGTTTACACTGTCATAGCTCCTAATCTATCTAACTCAGAGTTAATTTTGTGCATTTATAGCAAATATCCTGTATTATAATAAAAACAAGTAAAAAAATTGGTTAACACGATGGTTTTTTTTTTAAACTAAGAATCTGAAAAACAATATCAATTTGGTGTCTAATTTATTTTTTCGAAAATGTTTTTTACTAATACTGTAAAATTAAAAAATAATATTTTGAATCTAGATTTATTGTCTACACTATTAACTAACATTTGAGACCAATTTTGTTTTTGAAAGTCTTCTACTTGGGTAGATATTGTTAAATTAATACAAGCATCTATGCTTCGCCAACAATTTTTTTTAAAGTGCTGCCATTTTTTTATTGATGGCGAAAAAAAATCATTGATCCCTGATTTGTCGATAAAATTAATTGTATTTTAACCCCTTAAAGTATCGGACATCGGAAACCGGACACATTGTATATTATAAACTAACATATTAAACATTTAGTTTTTATATGATTATATTTGTATTTCTTTGTATAGTAATAGTTGAGCTAATACTACATAAATTTGTTTAATGAGAGTATCTGAAGTAATATGTCTCAGCGTTTTAAAAACTAGGCTAATTTTGTAAATCTACATGTTATAACAGCAATATGTTCATGCCAAGTTAAATGTTGATCTATAGTGATTCCTAAGTATTTGGTTTAAGAAACTTTCGTAATGGCAGAATAGCTACAATGTTGAACTTGGTCAATGTTGTATGTGTGAACCTTTACGTTAAAGTTATTTTCCAGTTGTGTCCAGTTTTTACTGGTTAAATAATAATTATTAGTATAAAGAGTATTAATTGTCATAAAATTGAATTAAAAACATTGCACTGCAATTTTAGTAAGGTTAGATTCTGTATATTTACGAATGTCCTTACGGTACGCCGTAGATGGTAAATATGTTTTCACTAATAAACTCAAAAATGTCAAGGTTATGTCCCTTATGTCGATTTTTTCTTATTTTTGTAAAAGTATGGGGACAGAGATAGCATCAGAGGCCTATTTCAGGTCTAGAAAAACCGCAAGATATTTCAACACTGATCCAAGTTGTTAATTATAAACGAGCTAAGGGCTAAGATTGCATCTTCTGTGGATTTACTTTGTCTGAATCCATACTGGTAGTTAGGCAAGATACCGAGCTAAGTAAGATAACTTAAATGTCTTGTGTTGTTAAGTTTTTCTAATATCTTAGAAATCGAAGGTAGTACTGAAATTGGCCTATAATTGCTAACATTGCCTTTATCGCCATTTATATACACTGGCGTTATAATAACTCGTTTAAAAGGTTCAGGACAAACGCCATGCTTAAAAAAAGGTTTCAAAAGTGACAGATTCAAAGAGTTATTTGAGTTACTGCAAATCATAGGTAAAGTGCGCTGGAATTTTATTCCATCCAGGAACACTGTTTAATTTTAGGATCATAATAATATCATGTACCTTGTGAGGACCCGTATATAGCAAGATAAAGGAAGAAAGGTGGGGTTGTCCAACTAGTGTTGTATATTTACTCGTATTATCATTATTTCTAATTATGATAATTTTGGCAAGATTTTTACCTACATGGACAAAGAACCTATTTACATAACTTAGCGGATCTAATAGTGTTGCTTTTGTTTGTAACAAATCTGTATTACTTACATATACTTTTGTTTGATTTCGATGGCCTAACCTTTTAACATTTCCGCTGCGCTTGTCTTCTAAAACTATCCGATATAAATTTGGACAAAAAATTTCTAAGAGTTTGAAGACGGCATTTACTTTTTGTTCAAAATTATAATTTTAAAGCATCACACGTATAATTGACTGTGGTGTATTTCTGTAGTGTAGTGATATTAAATTTAGTGTTGGCGTGGTATTTTACGCAACAAGTAACGTAGTATCGCGGGGTTCACTGTTCCATAATTTTCTTATAAATAAGACACACGACACGAGAAAACGCTTCAAAATAACCTCTTCTATCTCGGTTGTTGAACGAAATTCATAAGGTTGTATTAAAACCGAAGTCTCCTAAATACCATTGAATTATATTTTATTCGTGAAAATCAAAGAAAATGTCAAAGGACTCTTTACCTGTAAATTCATTGCAAAAAATTCTTCTTTTTTATTCAGAACTTTATCCCATTAGCTTGTCGCTTCTTACGTAAATATTTTTGTAAACAGCTGGCATTTTTAGGTTTTTTATGATCGTGTACATTTTGTGAACTGATTTCACTAATGATATCCCTTCATGGAAAATGTTTCTCCTTTTCCAATGTAATGTAACATATATATATATATGTATATATATATATATATATATATATATATATATATATATATATATATATATATATATATATATATAGGATTGCGGAGGCCCATCTAGCAACGCTGAATGTATAAGATGGATGAAGTATGCGATATGATGTATGATAGAGAATAGATGTATTATGTGTAAATGAGACGAAGCGGAAGGGAAAGGCTGTCACTACACATGGCATATATACCGCGCACTGGTCCGGTGTAAACGAGACCGAGCGAGCATGTCAGGGAGTCGGTATCATCCTTTCAGAAAGAATGGGTCAATGTATGAAAGAGTATGAATGTGAAAGCCCGAGACTGCTATGGATACGAATAAAAGTGGGCCTAAAGAAGTTGTTTATTTTAGGGGTCTACGCCCCAGACATGTCTAAACCCACTTATATCCGAGAGCAGTTTTGGGAGATGGTAAAGATGGTGTTAATAAAATGTAAGGAAAATGAAAATATTGTATGTTAGCAGATTTTAATGGAAGGGTTGGGGTGAGGAGGCTTGGCTTTGAAAGGATACTGGGAACGTTTGGTGATGAAAGTATTAATGAGAATGGTGAAAGCCTCCTCACCGTATGTGTGGAAAGGAATCTTTTTGTGACGAACACTTTCTTTCGTCATAAGAAGATTCACATGTATACTTGGGAAAGAGGTGATGATAGAAGCATGATAGATTTCATCCAATGTAGAGATGGACCACTACCTGGTCTTGTGCCGAATTAGGGGTTTATTCAGACGTTGGCGGCATCGGACATCTGTGTCTACCACTGCGTTACAGCGTATAAGAATTGAGAGGTTACAAGATGAAGATGTGAAAGACAGGTACAAATGTAGACTGAGAGAAAATATAAGCGATTTGGATGAGTTGTGTGTGAATGAGTTAGACTTGGAGAATGTGTGGCATAATGTTAAGAAAGGTTTAGTGGATGTAGCTACCGAAGTATGTGGTGTTAGTAAGAGAACGAATGAAAGGAAAGACAATACGTTATGTTCGGATGATGAGGTACGTATGGAAGTTGAAGCAAAGAAGAGAGCATGGCTAGATTTACTAGCGACCAAAGCTGGTAATTCTGGCGGTAAGAATGATGAGATTGAAAGATAAAAGGCAGAGTTTAAACGTCTAAATAAGAGAGTAAAAGAATTAGTTGAAAGGAAAAAGCAAGAAAGAATGGATAAAAATGATAGAAGAATATCAGATAACTTCCAGGCAAATATTAAAATGTTCTGGAAACTCGTAAGAAATACCAGGGGACATTCAAAACAGCCTAGATTGAATGCGATACGAGACGAGAATGGCTGTATTCTGAATGATGAAGTGTTGAGACTAAAGAGATGGAAGGAATATTTTGAAAGCGTATTTATGAGTGAAGAGACGTGTGAACTAAATGAAATAGAAATTCCGAAAGTATATGAAAGAGATAGGGAGATAAGTATAGATGAAATAATGAAAGCAATGAAAAGCATGAAAGTAGGTAAGGCAGCCGGATATGATAGAGTTGCACTCGAAATGCTAAGGTCTGGAGAGGACGTGGTGGCAGGCCTGCTAAAGCGGGTACCGGGAGACTGGTGCAAAGCCGTGATAGTCCCAATATATAAGGGAAAAGGGTCACAGCAGGACTGTAAAAACTAACGTGGTATCAGCCTTCTTAGCAATTTGGGAAAACTGTATGCTAAGGTACTAATTGAAAGAGTTATGAAAGAAACTGATGAAAAAATTTCGGATGTGCAAGCGGGATTTAGAAAGGGAATGGGGTGTATAGATCAAGTCTTTTCCATGCGCATGATCGCGGAGAAGTTTTTGGCGAAAAACCAAAAAGTTTTTTGTGCGTTCATGGACTTGGAAAAAGCTTATGACAGAGTGGACAGGGATTTTTTATGGCAAACGCTGAACGCATTTAGGTTGAGCGCTGTTTTAATACAGGCATTAAAGTCTCTGTATAGGGACTCGAGTGCTTGTGTTAGAATCAACGGGGTCTACTCGGACTGGTTTGGCATCCATAAAGGTGTCAGACAGGGCTGTGTATCTTCCCCGTGGCTATTCAACCTATTTATCCTATTTATGGACAGTTGTTTGTTTGGAATATTTGAAAGTTAAAGAATGCGAATTAAGAATGGGTGAGTTAACCATCAAATGCCTTTTGTACGCTGATGATCAAGTCATACTTGCGTCGTCGGCGGCCGAGTTGCAAATGATGGTTACATTAATGAACAGGTCATTAAAAGAAAGGGGAATGAAAGTGAACGTAAGTAAGATGAAAGTGATGGTTTTTGAAAGAGAAGAAAGCAGAACGGTATGTGAAATAAGAATAGAAGGAGAGTTAATTGAGCAAGTGGATGAGTTCGTATATTTGGGATGAGTATTCAGCAGGGATGGGAGATATGATAAGGATATTGAACGACGAGTGAATGCAGGAAATAAAGTAAATGGGGTTCTATACTCTATTGTGAAAAGTCAGAATATGTCAAAAAAGGCACGTATGGCAATTCACAATGCTGTATTAGTCCCTACTTTAACATATGATAGTGAAAGTTGGGTGTGACAGAAGAAGCACGAGAGTAGAATAAATGCAGTAGAAATGCGGTCGCTAAGGAGTATGTTAGGGCTAAATCTGAGTGACAGGGTGAGAAACTGTGTGATAAAAGAAGAGTGTGGTTTGCAAGATAATGCAGTGACCAGGATTAAGAAAGGAATGCTTCGGTGGATTGGTCATGTAGAAAGAATGAATGCGGAAAAACTGTCAAAGCAAATATATGTTGTAGAAGTGAATGGAAAAGTCGGAAAGGGACGTCCTAGGTGGAAGTTTGTCGACCAAATTGGCGATATACTAAAAATGAGCCAAATTAAGAGTACCCTTAACCGACGAGCATGTATGCGTAGGTATATGGATGTGGAAGAGGCGAGAGAGGTATGTCAGGATCGTGCTAAATGGAAGTCTGTAGTCTCTGCCTACCCCTCTGGGTGACAGGCGTGAGTATTTATGTTATGTTATATATATATATATATATATATATATATATATATATATATATATATATATATATATATATATATATATATATATATATAGCTAGTAAAATATTTTAACGAGGGCTGTGGTAATTAAGGGAATGAGAATTCGCTAAAAGTCATAAAGTTCATATTTTCCGAATTTCATTTCAATTTTTGATACCGGTTCTAGCGATATAGTTTATTGTAATTTGTTTATATTTTAACAGAAATAAGTGACACAGAACACAGTCCAACTGATAGTAATTGAATCGTGTGAGTCATAGATACATCTATTATAGCATTAAAAACAGATCCTTTGTGGTTACTGAGGACTATGTCGGATTGCTTTTTTATCAGTAAATTATTTCCTAGTGTGACAGTTTTTCGGTCGGTCCAACTCATTCACGCTGCAACTCTTTGCAAAGTCTGCCAGTCAACGTTTGACTCTATTTCCAAAGCGCTTCCATTATTTCATTATTGCCTACCGAAGGTCCACTGCTGCACGCAGGTCTCTTCCATAGATTGCCACATAAGGATGTTGCCATAGTTGCTACACTTGGCAGGCGGGTTGGCAACCACAGTTTATAAAGCGAAAACTTTTTTAGCATCGTTGTGATTTAAAACTGCATGAAACGAAAAAGCAACACTAAAAATAAACATACTTTTTATTTATTTTTATTTTATTTATTTACATCCAACTTATATCTAACATGACAGGTTTCTACCCAATGCGATAGATAAAGCACTATTTAAAATCCTATATTACCTATATTACTATATTAACGTATAGCTAATTATCCATAAAGCAAGTTTTGTGAATTCGTTCGGAGTACAAAAGAATAAATCTGTTTCTCTGTCGATCCGGTTTAAGTTCGAAACGCTTGCGTCAGGAGTGCCTCTCGCAGTAAGGTAGTGCGACATCTAGGGACGGCCAGTAAAAGTATCAATAGAACCACTATTGGTACGTTCTAAAATATATATATATATATATATATATATATATATATATATATATATATATATATATCATTCCTCCTTCCTGCCTCCCCCAAGGTATGCCACAAAGCACGGTCTTGAGCCACCTGCATCCATCGACTTCCTGCATGTCTTACCAGCTCGTCACTCCATCAAGTCATAAAGTTCATATTTTCCGAACTTTATTTCGATTTTTGATACCGGTTCTAGTGATATAGTTTATAGTGGTTTAAGGGAATTTTAGTTATGCTAATAGCATAGCTAGTATTTTTTTAAATAGTGTTTCCTATTATACTCTTTGTGCGATGGCTTAGATGGCGCTATTACAAAGCAATTTTATTAGAAAAAATTCTTTGATTTTTTACATAATGATTTCTCATATTTACGCGAACACTATTACATTAATAAAAGTACTTCTACGAATTTTGTCGCGTTTTATTTATTTTATTTTTATATTTAATACTCGACGTTTCGGGTGCTGGAAAGCACCCGTGAAACGGGTTTTTTACATTAAAATTAAGTCTAAAAATAAGGATTATAACATTTTTTGCTAAAAACTTAACTTTTATCTTATATTTTTTGCCGCAATGGTGGTTGAAAATGATCACATTAAATGAAACATTTGCCATCAATTATTTTTATTTTATATTTTATTTCATTTTAAGGTACTTTCACCACCTATGAAATGCACTTTTTTTGTGTTTCTAAATATGTGTAGCAGCATCAGGATGATGCTGCTACAGATATTTACTCTTGTTTCAGTTATCCTACGTTGTCTCTCCAGACATCCTCGGGATGATACGGGGCAGTGCATTGCCACCACGCTTACTAAAAGTCAAGTTACAGCCTATATATTTTTCAAAATGCTGGGTACAATTGTTTTGAAGCAACTAAGCCTCGGAGCTCCTCTAATGTGTTCACATATCCTCAAAACATTTTACTCCTCAGATATGCATGTATCACTTCGTTGTTTTTCTAGATAGCCAAGCACGTGGCAAGTTAATACGTACATAAAATTTATCTTCCGCTTTACAAGTGATATTTTATATACGTATTAATTATATACACCGTGTGATTTTAATCAAAGATTTTGTTCATAAGTACTTGTTTATGTGTTTATGTGTTCTATTTTCAAGTCTTACAATTAGTAAAAAAATGAACTTTACATAATTGGACAAAGAACACCGTTCTCATAACCGTAACATAAACACAAATGTATAACTGCATCGTAAACGGAAGCTACGTAGCATAATATGCAGGCAGCAATAAAATTTATGGAATAAAATTCTCGTTTCACGTATTTCCTAGAATTTCACGTAAGCACGTTTATACTATAAAGTATTTCTGTAGATTTTTAGGAGTTAATTTAATTGCTTTTATTTTAATTTTATGCTAGATAAAATTTAAATATTAAAAAAAACCTAACATTAAAGAATGTAATATACTGAACAAAACCAAACTAAACGTAATAATCTAAACGTAATAATCTAAAATTTAAAAACAAAAACGACACGCTTTAACTAAGAGCTAAGATGATCCTTGTAAAGTTCGTAGTCATAAAATTATTAATGGAATAGAATAGTATTTATACAATATACATTAGAAGATTACTTATTATAAGTTATTTATGCTTTTACCACTGGTTCGCAAAAATCTCTGTCCTGGGAAAGACCAGAAAGCAACTAAGCGGTGCTATTTTTTTTAAATAAACATTTGTAATAATATAATATGTCGTATAATTAAACATGAAAATATATTGAAACAGCACGGTAGCGATCACCGCATTCTTAGACATTATTATCAATAATTTACTCTTTAGTAGTATAATTATCCTTATTGAACAATTTTTGCTTTATTTACATCTGCATATTTTCTGGGGCTGTTGTAAAATGCTCCATGACGGAATTCCTAATTATTCTTTAGAGTCGAGGAACTGATATAACTTGCTTGTGCTTGGTCCTTGTACTTTACGTCTGCAAATCTTCAACATATTCCTATGATCCAGTAGTGGTTGAAAAGGGGATCAAAAAGATACCTATATTACCTACATAGGTACATACATATAATATATGAGGAAAGCTAATAAAAGCTTGTTAAAATTTGATTGTTTTATTTACTTATGTACACACAACAAGTCAGAAATAACAATACAGTGGAAAATTTCTTAACAGACAAATCTATTTACGAGAGAAGGAGCAAATTAAAGAACATAAATACCATATTTTTAGCGCAGGTATGTTAGAATACTCCTCTCCCTTTTTCAATTCGGAACAATCCATGTACTCCGGGGAACTTGAAATTTGAATATCAATACTTGGGAGATTCTCATAATTGTTCTCTCCATTCTTCGGGTAATCTCAACTTACTCACGCTTTTACACCGTACTTACTATATATCTCATTCTTCCTCACTCACGGCCATTATTTTCTGGAAAAAATCCCTCTCGACATTAAAGAATAGAATAATTTTTTATTCAATATACATTACATGTCATTCTTATTCAAAGTAATTTTTTACTTTACCACTAAATAAAGTCTAAATAAAACTACTAATACGAGTAAAGTCCGCGGACATGTTAGGAAGTCGATGCAAGTTTTGATATAACGCAAGTTAATACTAAGATCCTTTGTCATGTATTTTATATACATATTCTGACATGGATAGTTGTTAGGAATAATAATATATGTTATATAATATATTTTAGTATATGTAAGCATTTGTGTATCCGTGTAGTGTCGGTGTAAAAACAACCACTACGTCATATCGTCCCGCGGATGTTGCAAGAGGTGAGCAGCGTTCTTAAGACAACCAGAAACGTAAGACCACGGTTACTTGCCTGCCAAGCGTAGCATTTAACAGCAAATAACCCTCATATGAGGTCGTCTGCTGGGCGCCTACGACCAGCAGTGGACTTTTAGTAAGTTGTAATGGTAATGTATATGATATATATGTATGGTATATTGACATAATACGTATACTTGTATGTGTATTTAATTCACTTCTTCATTAATTGTTCATCAGATTATTGATCCGTTGGGCTATGTCGGTTACCGTCCTACTTCTACGGATACCTTTATTACATATTTTATGTACAGTGTATACTATGATACTATAAATTTTATGTTCATGACCACTGAGTTTCGAATTAAAATTCGAATATTTAGAGTAATTCAGTCTAAAACACCCCAGCTGTCAAATAAAATGCTTTTAAATCTTGACGAAGATAAGTCCGGTTTCGTATTAAGGAATTACTCTCTACTGATATTACCTAGCTTCTTAAGACAGTGTAAAAACGGATAAAGAGGATTGCGGTAAATGTTTCCATTTTTTTAGACAAAATCGGCGATAAATCTCTAACAAAATCTCGTACGCCCCCGCATTTGCGCTAATTTTAGAACCACAGTGATAAATTGACTTAGACGATAAAAATTTGAATTTATTTTCCGATAAATTATTTTTTACGTTCCCTATTTTGAAAAAATATTTTCAGCGTTTGATCTTCATATCTTGAGTTCTGGGATTCCAAAATGACGTTGCTTGTTTTTTTAAGCTACATTTGCTTGTTTTTAAAAATACGAGTTACGCTATCTATATTAATTTTCCCGTTATACACTTCGAAGTAAGTCTGAAATACCAGTGATGTAATTTTTACACCAATACTCTAATGACGTCTCGAGAGCACGAAGTTTTAAGTTTTTTATTTATTTAGTTCCAGAGACAAGAACAGTAACAAAATGATTTCTTATATTTACATGAATACTACACATGGTGATTTTATCGCTTTTCATTTTAACTTTTTTAATTCCTTAATTTGTTATCTATGACATCGGGGCATCAAACACTTTATTTCCCCCGTGATCATGAGTGGTAAAATTAGTTTTATCCCAGTAACCGAAACTTTTTTATTCAATGAGTTAGTTTTATCTTTATTTTACTTTTGGTTGGAAAAATTCCTCTATCCTGTGCAGGACCAGCAAGAAACACAGCTGGATATTTTTTTAAAAAGGGACAATTTACTAACATTTATTTTTCACAATTAAGAACACAAAATAAATTAGAAGTAGCTTGATAATGATCACCTTATTCTCAGCGGTAATTATCATCCGTTAATTCCTTATTATTACAATAACCCTTTTTACAGCATCATTTAATAAAGTATTTGAACTTGGCGGAGGACAAATTTTGTATATTTTCTGGTGGATTTGTTGTGAAAGCGTATCCATTCTTCCAATAATAAATTACTGACTCGGTGGAGTCGAGTAACTAGTACTACTGCCTTGATGTGTCTGTTCTTAGTATTTACAGTGTGAATAGCACATTGTTAGTAATATATTATTTTTTTATTTTTTACCCTTAAACATTATTAAATATTAATTTTTCTGTGCGTGTGTATGTGACTGAACTTCTTCTAAATGACTGTACCGAATTTGATGCAATTTTGTGTGTGATTAATTCGATTCGAGAATGGTTTAGATTCGCAATTGGACCCGTTAGATCACTATCGTCGAGATCCAGAAATCAACCGTGTGAATCCGAGGTTGCACGCTAGTATTATATTTTATTTTCCTTACCCTTAAATATTAGGCTGTTGGTAGTCGATTTCAGAAAAGGAAGATAATCAAAATTGAGCATATGGTCTTTTTTGTGTGTGCGTTGCTCGATAGCTTTGTCAATTGTAGACCTATTTTAAAAAATATTTTTGTATTAAAAAGATCATACTTCACTACAAATATATATTATTTGGAGAAAAAATTCACCAATGGAGGTGGATATCATGACATTCGAACTTTGAATTTCCTAAGCTCACTTAAAGGGATCAAATACATATTACACTTTGACTTCTTATAAAAAGTAAAAAGTGACTTCAAACAACAAAAATAATAAAATAACTTACGCATAACAGCTTCGGAAGTTGGTGCTAAGATTAAAGTTTCAAAGTCTTGAATTCTAAAGCTATATTGTTCAAGTCTTTTTTCATATTAGTAATTTAAAGTCGGCGTTTGAATTTTATTAGTAGTCCTTATTTTTGCTATATAATGTAAAAAAAAACAATGCATCGCATTATTTGTTTTAGGAAAAGTAAATACCAGGCAAGCATAAAGTTGCAAGAGGCAGAAGGATTGTCTTAGTTTGTATATGTTAAAAAAACTTATGTCCTGTGGTGAACGAAAACATCGTGAGGAAACGAATACTACTAAAACAAATAAAAAAAAATTCACATGTGAAGTTTGCCAACACGCATTGGAGCAGCGCGGTAGACATTTTCTTGAACTAAAATAGTCTTAATAATAAAGAGAAGGCCTGTGCCCAGCAGTGGGATGTTTACAGGCTGTAAATCTAACCAATCCAAATTCTATATAAAAATGCGGACTTACACAAGCTTGCCGATTAACTAAGGCGAGGGTATCCGGCATTAAAAGGCTTTTAGCGCTCTCCTTTCCGCTGCATACATATTTGTTCAGCACGAAGTAAGCGTGTCACGAGCTTTGGTTTTTTGTGGACAAAAAGTTACTTCATTTCAAACTTATTATTAGGTTAACAATTTCTTATATTTACTCGAACATTACACATTGAAATAATACTAGTTTTTACGAAATTTATCGCGTATATTTATTATTAGGTTACTCGATTTTACTTATTATCAGTTTATAAATGTAGCCAATTAAGAAGCTAATTCAATAACATACCTTTCATGTCGAAAAATATTATATGGTTATCGCTTAAAAAAACTAAAACAATTTTTTTGCGACAATAAATTTTTTTTCTCTGGTGAAGAAAAGCGTACCGGCAAACGAAACATCCCTATATTACGGCTACCCACTGGATCAAGTCACGACCTGGGACCTGGTTCATGTAGCCGATGGATGCAGGTGGCTTAAATAGGACCGTGTTTAGTGGTCTATTATGATGATGATGAATAACTCTCTGGATTAATGCTACTCTCCTTATAATTCTTGCAGTCATGCAGCAGTTTACCCACACTCTGGTGTGGTTGTTGTAGCTGAAGGGTATGAGAATCGTTATAATTAAAATCATTAATTTAATCTTAGGCCTCAAGTATGATGACGCATCTGTAGCCTTCTTTATTTGAAATGGAGTTGAAAATGTCCAGGGGCTGCATAATTCACTCGTTTCTAACTATAGATTCATACTAACTATAGATTCATAAAAATTATGAAAAATATTTGACTCATATAAAATATACCAAAAATTATATTTAGCACCATACGAAAAATGTTTAAGCACATATTTAAGAATATCCGTAGATTCAGATTTAAAATAGTCTGAAAATCTGTAGCTCGATAAAATAAAATAATATTATGTATAATATTAATTAGCTCGCAACTGGAAAGTCGGATTTCTATTATGCTAGGAGTCTCAATGCAAGATAGATTTTGTAATTATCCTCATTTTCCGCTAAATGATCACTGCCAAAAGGATCAGTTAGCTGAAGTGGCAATGAACTAGCCATATAGCTCGAAGAACCGACGCTAGGTGGAAATACGTCTTAATAAGACTTAAAGGAAGTCGATAGATGTATGCAGCACAGGATCGTGCTCTATGACGTTCCTTGTAGCATGCCTTTGTTAAGCAGTGGACATGTGATGATGAATATTATATAGCCGTTGTACGTAGTAGAGTCACGCTGGTATCAATAGCACGAATAGTTCGGCTCGACCGGGAAAGGTTCACGCTTGTACTGGATCGTATTATTTTCATACTTCAGTGTATTTATTTGTGGTGGCCTGTTATATAATTATCTCAATACTCAAAGACATGTTAATTATATATCTATATTGCAAAAATTTTTAGTTATCCTAAATAAATAAATAATTTTTTTTGTATTAACGTGAACACGTTACATTAAATAAAATTACTTCTTTTTTGATTTTATCGCGATTATTTCAACTTAGTTTTATCTCAAGATATTTCGAGTGTTTTGAAGCATTAATGATCACGGGGGGAATGAGGTTTTTGACATGTCGACGTCATAGTTAACCTAGGGTACCTTCAGCTTTTAATTATTAATTTTTTGTTCTGATTTACAGTCCAGATTCACGACCTGATATCTGGTGTAATGGCGTTGCCAATTTAAATAAATAATACTGCACTGTTTAGTACATTGAATGAAGAGATCTGGAGACAATATAACTGCTAGCAACGCATTCCATTTTAGTCTCAGCGGGTGACACTGAATATTCATTTTGACAGGCTACAGCATCCACTCACCATTAAGTGGACAGTATGTTCATTTATCACTCTTATTTCTATAATAAAATATACATAACATTTTCAGGTAAGCAACTGAGAAGTATCTGCCAACCGAAGGTTTGTTAAAAAAACGTCTAAGAAAAATTTGAAGACGGTTTAATTTTTATAATTATCTAATCATATACTAATAAGTTCTACGTGCAAGGACTCTTCTGCCTTTTAATCCATATGTGAAGGTGCCACCTTCTCCCCTATTGCAGTGAGTGTTCAGCTGTGAAGGGTATCGAGAGCCAGTATAATACGTATGTGAAGGTGCCACCATCTCTCCTATTGCAGTGAATGTTCAGCTGTGAAGGTTATCGAGAGCCAGTATAATCCGTATATGAAGGTGCCACCATCTCTCCTATTGCATTGAGTGTTCAGCTGTGAAAGGTATCGAGAGCCAGTATAATCCGTATGCGAAGGTGCCACCTTCTCTTCTATTGCAGTGAGTGTTCAGCTGTGAAGGGTATATAGAGCCAGTATAATCCGTATGTGAAGGTGCCACCTTCTCTCCTATTGCAGTGAATGTTCAGCTGTGAAGGGTATCGAGAGCCAGTATAATCCGTATGTAAAGGTACCACACACTCTCCTATTGCAGTGAATGTTCAGCTGTTAAAGGTATCGAGAGCCAGTATAATCACAGAATATGAAGCGTTTCTACTCAGTCCTCTGCGGTGACAACGCATCTGTAGCCTCTAACGAGGCTTTCGATCTTAGTCCTTAGGGTTGACGCATCGACATTTTGAGTTTTAATCAAGGATAGATGAAAACAAGCTATAAAATCCACTTACCGTCAGGTGGACTGTGTCTCCTTTGTCACTCTTATCCCAATAATCAGTGGCATATGAGCAGCTTTAATTAGGAATACATCACTAACACATTCTATCTTGTTACTGTGATCGCGAAGTGGGTCTTGGCACGAGAACACGCCACTTTTCCCTGTGTCAGCTCGCGCCAGTTGTCTTCAGCTTAAAGTGCGCGCAGGTCAGCTTCCACACAGTTGATCCAGCGATATTTGGCAATTTGACAATGGTTCTGCTAACAGTTGAACAAACTCCTAAATCGTACATAATGTATCTTAAAAAAATTTCTCTGCTCTTCAATCCAGGTAAGACACATCATTGTATTTAGTTAGCGGAAGGTTTCAAATTAATTAATATTTTTATTAAAAAATTTCGTCAATCTTTTTCTCTTGATCTTAAAAGTTTCCATTATTAATGATGAATGTCATCAATTGAGCCACATACTTCACATTTAGGGGAATTGGCTTTCATCATTAAGATGGCAAACTTTTTGCAAGCAGTCAATATATTTTAGTTATCACAAAATCATATACCATCTATACATGCATCACATATAGAAATTTATTTCAATTTTTACTTAGTTACCCCTTTTCTTTTCTTTTTCTTTTTCTTTTCTTAAATTTCACCCTTCTACCTATTTCTAAAGCTAAATAGCAGTTATTACTACTATGTTCTGGTCTGATAAATACAAAGACCTAGTGAAATTACAGGCAGTACATATATGACAATATATGTATTGTTATAATACATTATTATAACACAAGTGTCAACGTGTCTGTAGAAATAAAACTAACACAAATTAAATATTTTTGTAACACTAAACGTGTGTGTACGCCGTAAGAAGCAAACAAAATAGGAGTTGTGCTGATAACAACTTAAAATAATAATAATAAATACTGTTTGTTCCTTTGCTCTATGAGACAATCTATGGGAAGGCTCTCCATGTTCATCAGCGGACTCTTGATGAATTATTTTTATTATTACGCTTCTAATATTATTTTTCATCCAACAATCATATCGTGCAGCAGTGCATGAAGCTAGAGCAATTTAACTTCGTAACATTTTCATTTTACTCTAATCCAGACCACAAACTTTGCAAATACGATGTGTGCGGTTCTTTAACTGTAACTGTGGCTTGTATCTCGCTGACAGTTCACTACAGCCACAAAACTTTATTGCGCAACTAAATTGAGACATCTCGAACTGGTCAGTACTTTGTAGTTAACAATAGTTAACAATGACTATATAGTTAATAAACACTATAGTAATAGATAATCTAATAACTGGCAGATTACTAGACACAATATTCAAGTTTGGGCGACCAAATTTTACTAATATATGGCTAACATGAAACACCAACGCTCAGGGAAATCTACAGAATATGATCATATCCTAGATGGCCTTCGCTGTTACATCAGATTTGATAGGCCACAAATCCTTCCTTATAAAATAACATCGATTCCTTTAAAGGACGTTACGTGAGGTTATCGGAATTTAAAAAAAACATCCTAATTTCTCTAAAGAAGGAGGTAGTTCCCAGTACTAAAACCAGCTTGGGTTCCTGTTATTATTAAAATTAAAACTAAACACAAGCATGCAGCCTCTGCAAGACTTTATGATAAACTAAGCTTATTCTCCATAAATTGGACTAAGATTAATAATAATTAAAAGCTGAAGGTAATCCAGGTTAATTTTGACATCGGGACATCTAACACTTCAGTGCCCCTTGTGGCCATGGGTGCTGCAAAACTATCAAAATGCTAAGGATAAAAAAATAGGTAAAATTAAAATTAAGCGCGAAAAATTGGTAAAAATTGTTTTATTCAATAATTATGGTAGAAAGCAAAAGTAAATTTACAGCCTATATGCGTCCCACGGCTGGGCGTAAGCTTCCTCTGATATCTTACGGAGTTCAAGGGCAAGAAATTATTCCACAGGCCTCCTATCATACCTGAGAGGGCTTAAGGTCTTAATATGTGTTGGCATTTTGAGAAATATTTATATTTTGTAATTTTTCAGATATACAGGTTTCCTCAGTGGACGTAGTAAAGCAGCACTTAAAATGCAACTAACAATTTCATTAGTGCAAGCGAGAAATCGTGTTGCTCCCTTACTGTGAAATTCATAGCGAGCACTTAATCCTAAGGATAGGTAACGAAATAGGTAATGTAAGTAAGGTAAATGATTTCACAAAGAAGTACGAGGACTAAAACTGCCAGTAAATCGGGTAGTGATGGATCGCCGAGCTTCCAGATGGTGTGGATGTATTGTGATTTTTGTCGCGATGTGCCTTGGTGAAATTTGGTGGTTATAATTAATTTGTACTATTCCTTAGAGCACTTCCCATGCAAAATGTGATAAAAAATGCAAACGCTAGCAACATCTCCGTGCAACACAAGAGAATCTAGCTGATTAGAAGGAACTTAATCGTCCGTAGAACGAAAACAACGGACGTGGTAGTCACCGAGATATTAAAATTTGCATTTTTACTATTCGCAATACCCACTTACTCATCAGTTATCCATCTCGGAGGTACGCAATAAACGAATAAACGCTTAACAATGCCATTTTATAAGTATAATTATTAAGCTCGCTCGGTAAACTCTACCGACTTCATTTCTTTACGGTAATCTGTTGCTACGCAATCATGAACAGCGTTAATAAAACATCCAGATATCGACTCAAAAGAGTCGGCAATTCCTTCATTGGGCAATGTATACGCTTTTACAACTAAGTTCCAGAAAATATGCAGGAGCTGTCAACAAAATTTATTTAATTAGGGTTATTATACTACTAAAGAGTTAAGGAGTACATGATTGATGATAACCCCTGGGAATGAGGTGATTGCTACCACACTGTTTCTAAATGTCTCCAGACTTAATTTTATAAAATGTTATACTGTATATTAATGGTTAAAAAGTCCCGTTGGCTTTCTTGCTGGTTATTCCCAGGAGAGAGGTGTTATCGAACCAGTGCTAAAAGTAAAATGACTTCAATAAGTAATCCCTTGTAATCTACGTTAAATAAAAATGATTCAGTTCTATTCCATGTTACAGCACACGACGTGCACAATGTGCGTGTAATGTATAATCTCTGTCAATGCAGCGCTGCTCTCTAATTACTCAAGGTCACAGATAAATTGTCATAATAATGGGATGAATAATATAATAGAATATACACCGGTTAGCAAAACGTACACTTAGACCGTGGATTACAAATTAGTGGATTTAAAAATAAGCTGAGTACAATATCATATTTTTTTAAATATCACTATTAGTATCTAGCAGAGTACAAGCTATTTCTACAAAACATTGTCTTTAAATATTGATCTATATTTAAGTAGGTCTTTTAAACTAAATTTGCTTACCTTAACCCTTATAGTTTAGCTATGTCCGTCCGTCCGTCCGTCCGTCCGTCCGCGGTTTTACATAGAGACCCCAGGTGCTACAAAGCTGAAATTTTGCATAGTTATAAATAGATAATCACGTCTACAAAGTTGTGAAACATAAGTTTTAAAAACATTTTTATTTTGGGTATCTCTCACACAGGTCATTTTTTTTATCTGTCTATTCCATCGTGTGGGGTATCATTGGTATGTCTTTCAAAATATTGAAAAATTTGGATATGAAACAACATTTTTACGATTCAGGGTCCGTTTACAAAATATTTAGTTTTAAAGTGGTATTTTTAATAGAGTCAACCCCCTACCACCTGAACTGAGGTTTTTGAAAAAGTGAAGTATATATGTTGTTGTATATGATATTGAAGTATAAATGTATAATTAAGTTAAAGAAAAACTATCATAGCTATGTAGGCTTTATAATTAACGTGTAATAGTTTACCAACGTATAAAATGCACTTCGATTAGTAAAACTTTTTTTACTATTCCATAGAAAATTACATAAAACTAACTAAAATTATAACTTTATATTATCATTATAAACGATAAAACAAAAACATTTTTGAATAAAACGACATTATTTCGTTTCCTTTGCGAGTCAGGCAGAAAAGAGAAATGCGATGCTGACATAGCACATTCGCTTATTTTTTAATTAGTAGTGGGTACCTACTTTATTTTTTAATTAGTAGGTACCCAGTCATTGTAGGTTTTCGGTTTCATTCTTGATACTCTTGGTTTACTCGGATGACCAACGGGATAATTTACGGGCAGTGGTGGTTTAGGAGAACGTTCGTTACCGTTAGGGTCGCACTGGCGGGAGCTATCACATGGATAGGCAACTATGAATACATTTTTGTACGAACTTGGCATATGAATAATTTGAATAATTTTCAAAATTATATTATTCTCAAAATCGATTTTTTTTTAATATTTTTTGAATACCATTTTCTATAAATATGCTTGGAAAATAAGTTCGTTGAGTTACCATTAGGTCCCATTTTTAATCGTTATAGTGGTTAAACCGCAAACTCATAAGATCATAGTATCAAGAACGCCTATTTTAAATTCACGTATTATGACGGGCAACTATGAACCCCTACATTGTGCTTTGTCTGACACGTACTTGGCTTTTTTATTTTTATATTTATTGCTTCCTAAGTTAAACTAAACGCTAAATAATTCATAAAAGTAAGTTTTATATAGTACTATGATTTGTATAGGCTGATAAAGAAGAAATTATTGCTTATATCTTGTAAATAAACGTTCAAGTTTAGCTATAAGACGACAAAGTACGAAAGTCACTTTATTGGGAAGACGCCGAAACTTTCTAAGAAGTTTCGTAATAAAGCAAAAGGCGCTATTGAAAACAAATGATTAAATACGCCTAAAAGAACTACCTGTATTTCTCTATTAAGAAAAAAGTTTTTTAATGAATTTTTTGGTGACAAACGAGCATACAGCCTATCTACTCTCGAATAAGAATCGAAATGCAGATGTATTGAGGATTAAGATTTTTTTAAGGTCGGGCCGAAATCAGCAATTGCGTTTTTCTATCAAGAAATTATTATATCATATCCCCCGTATGAGACAATTTATAAGAGGCCTATGTGCAGCAGTGGGCTTTTAGCAGGTTGTAACGGTAGCGGTAACCGGTAGCGGGAAAATATTTTAATTATTTTAGCGGCGAGTATCCATGGGCTACATAGCCACTTGCCAACAGGTGATGTTAAATCGTTTGTCACTTCTGCCTTTACAAAAATTATCTTATATATTACCACTATCTGATTTATTTGAAGTTTTCTTCCTCGCACAACCTTATTGTGGAATTGTTTGCAGCTGGCGATTTTTCCGGACCGATACGAATTAGGGACGTTCACGAAACGAGCTTACTCCTTTTTAAACGGACGACAACGCACCTACGAGTTCCCTTGTATTGCAGTTGTTTACTATCGGCGGTCGACATTCACTATCAAGTGAGCCACATGCTTATTTCGAATTAAGTCAGCAGTGCAGTGCATCGCAGTCTGTAGTTATACAGGCTCTCATACTGTACAAAACATTTGAACATTCGTCTCAAATGTTATGTCAATATGCAATAAATGTAAATATATTATAACATAAATTAAAATATATTTCACAAAAGTTCTCGCGAACCGGATTTAACATTATAATATAGCAAGATTGCCGCCGCGACTTAACTATGTTAATGAAATTCCCTCTCACGAAATTAGATTAAATAATTTCAAATTGAAAAAACGAACGCCAGGAAAGCTTTGTACATTTACAAACTTTTTACAAATACTAATATTTATTTCATATAGAGGTTTAACATTCTAGGAACCTAAGCAAAAAGAAAACTGCATATCTATGGAGTAGTAGTATTAAGCCAAATATTGGCCACGATTTTAATATATCAAAGCTCAAAGTTGACTCTGGTGCTTTCAAATCAAATGAGTCATAGTAATATCGTCTATATATTTAAATCAGACAGTAAACAAAGACAACCAATAGCGACAAATAAAATAAGCGTGATCACAGCCTAAACAAAGTATTTAAAAAATCATTTGAGCACACTTGTTGCTCATTTTAATTCAAATAACATTTTAAAGAACTATTAATTGGCTTTCAGAAAAGGAAGATCCACGACATATGCGTTTTTTTAAGGGTAATGGTGACAAACGAGCACACAGTCCACCTGATGATAAGTGGTTGCTGCAGCCCGTAGACATTATATCCTCGATTACGAATCAAAATGCGGACGCGTTGTCACTCATGAGGACTAAGATGGAATACCTCGCTTCCAGTAAAAAAAGATCCTGCTAAAACTATTTGTAGCACAAATTGGGTGCGCTCCATCGAGGAAGCACCACGCTCTCACAGAATACCAGCGTAAAATAGCAGCTTAACGCTGCTGTGTTTCGTATGGTGCGAGACTATGCTGCAGCTATACATAGCAGTATATATAGCATATAACTATATATAGCAGTATAGACTGCTAATATAGCTGCAGCATATTCTACTACGTAAAAAAAGCTTTTATAAAACTAGTGTCGCATAGGGTTTTAGGATGAAGAGCTTAAAAAGAAAAAAGGAGAGAGGCAAACATTCCAAGCAAGGCCTACTCTAAAGTTAAACGATAAAGAGAGCTACGTTTTTTAATTTTTTTATTCTAAGATATGCTCGGAATGGCCGCGCATAGTCAAGAGTAGCGCTCGGCTATTCCCTGATGAATGATGGTTTACATAAAAGGATTATTCGCAGTAGAACCATAGCAACCGGCGCTCAACGGAACAGAATATTCGAGAAGTTGAAGTGGCAATGTTCCATCCACATTATTTGATATATGAGGTTTTCGATTCTTTAAAACACCCGTCATAAATTTTACAGTACGCGAGCAACGCGGATTGATCGCCACCGGCGTCTATGAATTTTTCACTTGTTGAGAAAATATTCTAAGAAAACCTGAATCTCTGAAAAAAAAAACTGTTTTAGGACTGAGTTACTAAGAAGTCCGTATATGGGGGTATACCAACTTTCTTCTTATATGTCGACAATAAGAAAATTTAAATATTAAAAATTTACTTCTGATCAATTTTTTTTATTATATCGTGTAGCATGCTCATTTTGCTCGGTGACGGTTACAGATGGCTCCAGCCAGGCAAAAAGTCGATATATCCTTGCCCGATACGCAAAACCTCCAATTTCTCCCCCTATTGCCCTATAATACGCCCGCAATGCGTTGCTATTCATTGAGATTGTCCAACGCATGCGGCGTATTCCACCAGTGGCGGGTGCCGATTGCTGGGCCCGCGAAGACCCTGCCGTCACCAAGCCTGCTAGTGGGGATGATGGATGCGAGAGGCTACTAGGTGGTCGAGCAGCACCTCGCGCTCGGCTGGCGGTTCGCATGCTGTCACGTCCAGCGCCAGCTCCAGACGCGCCCCGGCGACCCCCAGGCAGCGGCCCTTTGCGCGTTCTATCAAATTCCATCATCCATTCTAATGGGTGTCATTCAACGGGGGACGCCCAGACCCGTTGCCGTTTCATGGTGAGACCATGTGCACAAGCGGGCCTTTGCACCTTCAACTTATGCCGAGGCACGGAACTTATATTAACACCTCTTGGCAAGGTGCTGACTGACTGCGCTCACGTAGTGATTTTGTCACGTAACCGTTACGTCAGTGGGCGATGGGGTCGTTACTTCCCTACGCCTATTTATTATTATTATTATTGTTTTTAGATGCCTATGTGCCAGAAA
>CAJQZP010001251.1:0-55088 GCA_907164705.1 Parnassius apollo
CCGGGGACCCTAAGTGATACCCTCTAAAAACCGCCTTTGGGGACAGGCAACCGGCTGATTAAGTTGTATTGGGCCTTATCGTGAGCGACCCTCTTTTGGGAAAAGAGGGCGCAGGCGGCTACGAGCCGTTGAGGGAGTGCCTACGAAGGCAAATTAATATTAGTTAATATAATAATTTAATGTAATTAGAGTTGGCCTGAGCCGCCAGGAGGCAGTTCAGATCGTTAGTTAGTTTATTAGGCAGGTCCGAGAGAGAGTTTCTCGGCCTGCGGACTCGATAGCGAGATGGGGGTGGGGCTGCATAAGTAGCTGCCTCACGAATTAAATGATTTGAGTGCGACTCTGAGGCTTTAAAGAAGTTCTCAGAGAGTTTTTGGAGAAATTGTTGGATTGTGGGGAGCTCTAGGTCCCGATGAAGGTCAGCATTACGGACGTACCAAGGTGCGTTCGCAGCTCGACGACAGAAAAGGTTTTGAACTATTTGGAGTTCATTAATGATTTTAGGGTTGGCGTGGGCAAAAACGGGGCCCGCGTATGACATGACCGGTCGTATACAGACCTTATAAGGGTACGCTTGTTTCTAAGGGACATTTTACTGTGTCGACCCAACATACAGTTGAGCCTACTCAGATAGAACCGTGCGTGACGGGTTACTCTTTTGACGTGGGGCCTGAAATTGAGCCCTGTGTCTAGAGTGATACCTAAATATTTGGTGGTCGTATGCCAGGGGACAGGGGTCCCCAGCATACGTATTGGTGGGGTGTTTTTAAGACGGCGTCGTTTATAATGGAAGTAAACGGCGGAGTTCTTCTCCGGGTTCACATCGATGCGCCATTTTTTGAACCAAGCTCCTAGGTCATCAACTGAATTTTGGATCTTGTTCCGTATGAAGGGTAGTGAGACACCTTTGTAGTAGATAGCAGTGTCGTCTGCGAAGAGGGAGAGCTGAACACCTTTCGACGGGATGGGAATGTCGTTGGTGAACAGGATGTACAGCAGAGGAGCAAGTACTGAGCCCTGTGGGACACCAGCCTTGATAGTTCGCTGTGAAGATAGCGTGCCTTCGTGTCTAAAACGAAAGGTACGATGATTTAGGTAGGAGGCCACGAGACGTACTAGACGATCGGTGAGACCTATTTTGTAGAGCTTGTAGATAAGGCCTGTATACCAGACTCTATCGAAAGCTTTAGCTATGTCGAAAAAGACCGCGATGGTCTTATGACGACGAGGATAGAAACCGCTGAGGATATATTCCACAATGCGGTGAACTTGTTGGGGACATGAATGTTGGGCTCGGAAACCGAATTGATGGGGAATGATAAGAGGGTCACCGTCTGTGGGAAACAGATAGCGCCTCATACGTGTTTGGATGACTCTTTCGTAGAGCTTGTCCATTGCCTTGAGGAGGCTAATGGGGCGATGATTGGAGGCTTGCCTGGCTTGAGAATTCCAATCACAGTTGCCTCTTTCCACGTAGTGGGAAAGTAACTAAGGTTGAAGCAGGCGTTGAAGATAATAGATAAAAAGGTTAACACCTGCTCAGGAAAGTGTTTTAGGGCTTGGTTGGAGATGCCATCTGCGCCCGGAGCGTTTTTAGGCTTAAGTCCTTTGATGAGGGATGAAATCTCATCATTGGACACAGAGATAGGTACGGAGGTCGTAGGGGGGTGAGTTCCGGCGGTGGACCACATCCTCCACTGCCTGGACGTGTGAGGGGTCGATGGGTTGAGAGCTAGGAGAGCATTGAGCGGCAATACTATCTGCAAAGCACTCAGCCTTTTCCTCGTCCTCGAAGGCAACCGTGCCGTCGGGACGGGAGAGAGGAGGAGTGTGGGTGATAGCGTCTATGCGGAGGGCTCAGGCCATCTGATAGTACGCTGTATGAGATGGAGAGATATTCTCCATGAGTTTACTCTTTTCGAGGTCTCGAAATTCAGAGAGGCGGAAGCGGAGTTCTCGTTGAAGACGATTGGCCTCGCGCCTATATTCGGGGGTGGGATATTTTGCTGCTCTCCGGAAAGCAGCTTTTTTGGCTTTTAATAGGTTGCTAATATGTAGGGGAAGCCCACTATTGTTAGCAACCGGGACGACCCTTTCGTTCTCCTTAAGGGAGGATTTAATAAGGGTGGAGAGACGACGTTGCGAAAGTGACATCGTATTTATACCCTGGCTGTACCTATATACCTTACGGCGTACGACACAAACTTCACTAACATCATTCTACGATAGAATTAGTAATCTAGATAGAGAAGGAATCTAGAAATTAACAGAAATCCTAACGATTTATTTCTTTTATTAGGCAACTTTAATGTGTCATATGCAGGGTCGTTATATGTCGATGATATAGGTAGCATGATCATAAGAACAAGTAATGATCCATTAATAGCCCTTACTAGCACTAGCTAGTAGCAATAGTAGCATTTCATGAACCTTTCCCTGTTATCACAATTTAATTGTGAATGTAATGCAAATAATAGACTACTTGACTAAGTTTTTTGCACCACTGCTTGCTGTTTACGGGTTTGTAATAGACCTTTAATAGCTGAAGACGCCCATCATAAATATTTACTTATGAAACTTCCTCTTCATTTACCTAAATCCCTCAAAATTAATACAATTAACAAAAAACTGTTCTTTCAGTCAGATTTTGACTGATTCTTATAATTATACTGGATGACTATTTTTACCATCTGAAAAAAATAGGGTGTAACAGGTGAACGGAGTAGAAGCCTATGGCACTGATATTTTATAAAAGATAGAAACAATTTTTCGAATTAAATAAACAAATTGATGCGTGCATCTAGTATTGAGTAGCACAACTGGGAGATCTTTCTAGAAAATTACATACTAGAACTTCTCACTAGCGCCATCTAGTATCGAGTAGCAGAATTAGGAGAGCTTTCTAGGAAATTCCTTACTAGAACTTTCTACAACTAGGCGTTTGCGACCGGTATGTACTCGAACATTCTAGATGTTTCAGTAGAAAAGATCCTATATAAGAGTGGTATTGACTGCGACCAGAATCAGAATTTAATTGTAGATTCAAGCGAATACTTCGAAGTGATATAACTACGAATTGTGTTTTATTATTTGTGTGTTTTAGGTTGTAATTGGTGTTCGGTAATTAAAGTGTCAATTTCGGTAATTCAATCGGCAGTTTTTATTGTCATGAACCCCAAGCTTGTAACAAAATTAATTAAACTCTATCAAGATTCAAGTCACTTCCACCCTACTTTACGAACGGGAATAAAACAATAAATTATGTAGGCATCTTTTTCAATGTCATTTCGCACGGTCACAGGCTCAAGGGCTACGCCGCCCCTGCCTTCAACTCTCATTTCATTTTACTGTAGCCACCGCGTGACGTCAACCAAAGTATTGTTTGTGTTTCCGCGTATTTATCGTAAACATGTACCAATACTCTCATGTAGAGTATCTAACATTGATGAGCTAATTCGCTGATAGGAGGATAGGTCACGGTTGAACCTGTGAACTGGCCGGCGAGATTACCAGACCTAACATCTCTAGAATTTTATTTGTGGGCCAAACTAAAAAGATTGATGTACACAGAAAAAGCAAAAGTGTTAGTAATTAAAAGCAGCGTATAATAGATGAATTTAATGTGATAAAAAGTTACAGAGACACGTTTCGAAGTTTAACAAAGAATTTACAAAGTCGTGCTTGCTAGTTTGTGGTTAGAAGGACTGTAGACATTTTGAACAATTACTGCGATATCGCTAAAAAGGTACATTTTATTTGTAAAAAACAATAATGTAGTATAATTTTGTAAATATCAATCAGTGTAGTTTGTAAATAAGTTGATATTGATCTTTTAAATAAGCCAAGATGTTGCAGCATAAGGTAGGCATAAAATTATTATTAGAAACTGTTTATCGATTCATTATAATGCAAAATATAATTTAACATTTAATTCTTCTCAACTACAGCATATTAAACGACCCTAAGTCCGTAAAAGTATGAAGGAAAGATCGAAATCACAAAAATAATAATCTGACACCAAAGGTAAGTTATCTACTTATCATTTTCTGTTTCACATTTTTTTTTGCTTACAAACATGAAACACGCGACGTCATTATTAGTGAAAGAGTGGCAGTGAGAAGTGCTGCTATTTTTAATTTGTTTCTTTTATCGACCAAGTATTTTACTAATAACCAGTACATGCTGATCTTGCATTATTATGCAATAACTAGTACTGGGAGATCTATTTATACTGAAACATTTAAATTAATTTACATTTTACGCGTAAAAATCACCACCAACTTCCTGATTATGGCTGTGGTAACAACTTCCTGGGGGTGAGACACCGCCAACTGACTCCAGGCGGATACTGAGAATTTCTTGACGAAAAACTCAATAAATTGATTTTTTGTCCCGACCCGGGATTCGAACTCAGGACCTCATGATCAGCTGTCATACTACTAAAACCACTAGACCAACGAGGCAGTCATAAGCAAAACTAAATATCCAAAGTGCCTGAATATTTATACGATAAAATAATATTTGGTAACGTGAGGCGCGCGTAAGCTGATTCTAAAAATGTTGGTTACAACGATGTGTTGGCCACTTCCCTCCCACTCGGCCACCTGGTGCCTACATAAGAAAACATGTGCATGCGTCTCTCTCGCTCTTACAACATTCATTCACTAGCGATCGTAACCTATTTTTACTTCTGCGCAAACGCCGTTGGATAAAGTTTTTTAATTTTTTTGGATATCCGGAAAATTTGCCTATCTAGTTATATTTTTTATATTGTACAAATACTTTCGAGGATAGATTCTATTCCACTTACACAAAACACCATGTTATAATCCAGACGCTAAAAATAGTCACCCAGTATAAGCAATGCTTGGCTGTAATTCCACCTAGAGGTAAGTGATGTTGAGCCCTAGATGATAAAACAGGTTATCTTACTTAGAGCTATAAAAGATTAGTCGCTCTTGTCTTAAACGCAACCACTTGATTAGCGGTGGAAAAGGCAGACCCTGGCACGCGATTGAACCTGCTTAACAGTACGCATTATAAAAACTATTTAATTCAAACGCGTGAAGTGTTTACTACAAAAAAAGTGAAGACCCACCAAGCGTCTTTTCATCCGATGGTGAAAAGCAGAGGCACCAGATGAATCAAAAATTCGTAACCAGCCTCTTAGGAAGATGTACACTCGCTAAAGTATGAGAATTTAAAAGTGAGGATTAGTGCAAACTACTATGACACTCACGCAATAGTAGTTAATCAATAATATACAAATATATATATATATATATATATATATATATAGCATTAATTACAGCATCACATTTTCTTGGAAATTGTTGTTTTAGTTTGTAAATCATCAGCAAACAATATTATATTTATGATTATCTCCTAATGAGAAAGTTCAGTTATTATTATTTTATATAGACAAGAAACACAAAGAGGCAGATAATTGAGCCCTGAGGAACGCCCATTTGTATTACCGCCCGGTCACATAAAGTAAGAAATAAATAAGGATCTATTTGACCAAAAAGTCAATCAACGGAACAAAGTTCGCAACATTCGGAAGATTACACCACATAATTTTTGACACCTATTTCTTAAAATCATCACACATGAGTGTACAACGATTACATGCTGCCAGTAACGACATAGCGGCAATGATAATAATGTTTTGCTTATTTTACATAGTCAATGTCAAATATTTCCTTAGCTATTTTGAATACAATTAATTACATGATTTATTTAAAAATAAAATATAGAGAAGTCATATTCTAATAATAATAAATTAAATGTCAATTCTGAGCGTCGTCAATTTCAATACCCAGTAAAAATTTGCATAACTTAATTAAAGATATATTGTAATTACATTTTAACAATAACATTTAAATGAAAGTTTTTATAATAAGTATTATCCGATACATAATCAAATTTTTACTATCCAAGAATTTTTTTACGTTGTAGAAGTTATTTTCGTTGAGCCATTTGTATAATTTCGTTTTGAAAAATGTAATGTTTAGTGTTTTAAGTTCGTCAGGGAGTTTGTTATATATTCGTACACACATGGTAAGGCAACTTTTGCCGCATTTTTGTTATTTAGATATACCCTTAAGTACTAGCTTGTGTGGGTCTCTACGTGAGCAAGTAGACTGCACCTTACAAGCTTTCTCAAATAATTATTTGTGTCTCTAAACAGAAATACAAATTTCAAAAATATATAGTGCTGATAGTGGCAGTATTCCAAGACCTTTAAATAGACGCTGACACGATTCGTCAGGTCGTATTCCGCAGACTGCTCTAATACACTTTTTCTGCGCAAGGAATGCCCGATTCCAATCCGACTATTTCCTCACATCACCAGTCCGTAACGAAGTTTAGACTCGGCATAAGCTCGGTAAGTCATAACAGACGTTTATATTATGTCAGTCTCTTTTTTATTCGGTTGAGCACGAATGAATATTTATTTATGTTATTACAAACATCATCGATATGTGTTTGCCAGTTCAATTCTGGTCTATAATAACACCTAAAAATTAAGTTTTTTTCGATTTCATCGATTTTTGTAATATTTAGTATGAAATTGTATTCGTTACGTTTTGACTTATTGAATTGAATAAAATTTGATTTTACCAAGTTAATACCATTCAAGACCACGATCTACTAGTTACGCTTGGCTGACTATTTCAATAACGGATGTTTGTAAAGAAGCTCAATTTTTATTTAATATCTGAGTCACAAATAAAATGAAAAGCTATGAATGAAAAAATAAAATAGAATATTTATTATTCTATATAATAATTATTATTATTTATTTATTTTAGATCAAACTATCGATATTTTAAAAATAATTGTGATCTAAACACTTATGAAATTAAATATAATTAAAATAAATTAATATTAACATAAAATAAAATAAAAATACAATTCTAGGTCATGGTGTGTCCTATTTGCAGTGTGCAGATTTATCCAACGCCTCAACATTGGTGAATCCGATTTATCCGCTAGTCTATCCGATGAGGATGATGTTGTTGCTAGTGCGCATGCGATTAAGAACAGCTTTTCGCATTATGGTTTCAACCAAATCAACTTTACAACAAACCAACATTACTTGCAATTTTTATTGAAAGTCAATTTTGTCTTTTATCACTGTTTAAAAAAAACCTCCTGCAAAAAACCTCTGTTCTGAAAAGAACCAACAAGAATCTCAGCATGACTAACAACTGGTTGCAAATTTCACAGTACGGGTACGTGAACCATTTGTGGTTTGATTCCCGCCGGCACCAATGGAATTGTTTATTGCGAATTACAAACGATTTTTCGTCACTATCTAGCACACGATTTATTAACACTCGCGTCACCA
Source organism: Parnassius apollo (assembly GCA_907164705.1). Taxonomy (NCBI): domain Eukaryota; kingdom Metazoa; phylum Arthropoda; class Insecta; order Lepidoptera; family Papilionidae; genus Parnassius; species Parnassius apollo. Next base: position 7,355 of record CAJQZP010001251.1, read on the forward strand.
GAATACAGAGAAAGTATACATATTCATACTATGACGGCCCAATATTAATAATTAAATTCAATATAAAGGGGCATCAAAAATAGTCATATATATATATATATATATATATATATATATATATATATATATATATATATATATATATATATAAATATATATATAATATTGTCTTTCATAATAAATAAATTTATTAAAATAACTTGTAAAAATATTTAAAAATATGATAAATACTATTATTGTATATTGACTTGTATTTCTATAAATACAAGTCGAAAATATTTTAAAAATAAAGATAAAAAACATTTATAAGATATTTTAAAATTTAATTTTTTTTTAAATTTTAAATTTCAAATTTTATAAAACGTAAATAAAGGTCCTAACTAAGACGATCACGCCAAAATATTACAAACGGCCTATTATAAAACCTTTTGAGAGATCATTTAGAAAGATGTTTGTGTGTGTCTCCGTGCTTCCGAGTGCTTTCTGATCGGCTCGATTCACTGGCACTGCGAAGATATGTTGCATCTCTTTGCATTTTCTTTTGCATATATCATGGAGAGTGCTCTAGGAATTGTTCGGATTAATCCCAGCCGCCAAATTTCGTGAACGCACTACGCGGCAAACGTCCCAATACCATCCACACCATCTGGATGCTTGGCGGTCCACCACTGTACGTTTCAAGAGGAGTTTTCTTCCGCGTACAACCTCTCTGTGGAATAGTTTACCACCGGCGATTTTCCCGGACCGATACGACCTTACTCCTTTCTAAAGGGCCGGAAATGCACCTGCAATTCCCCTGGTGTTGCGGTTGTTCATGGGCCATGGGCGGCGGTAGTCACTCAACTTCAGGTGAGCCAAATTCTCGTTTGCCCCCTCTATATATATATATATATATATATAATATATATATATATATATATATATAAAGGTCAAAACATATCTCATTCATTATGGTCGCGTTAGAGCGTTACAATACGTTATCAGAATGAATGCACGAAGGCAGTATTATTTATAAATGTTAAATAACTAAAATGTTACACCGGCGCATTAGGTCATAAGAGGTTGTAATGTTAGTGATAAGTTTGGTTGAATAAATCAATAAAACTCTTCAATTGAATTAATTTAGTTTAATTTTAAAATTTAATTTTAATTAACACGTACGCTCTGTTTCTATGAGGATTTCGAAGTAGGGAAGAGGCAGCCACGCTGCCCAAGTATTTTGGTGTAGATCATATTTCCTCTAATTATTTAGCTCCTCATACATTAAGAATTGCCAATGACGTTTTCTTTCATCGCAGTAAGTCAGTCGTTGCTTCTGCGTCTGATCTCTCTCCGGTCGTATCGAATTGCCGTCGATTCGGCAATATAAGTGTGTGTGAATAGAAAGTTCACCTGTAATAGTGCACACCGTGTTTTTGCAATTACGACTTACACTCGCAGTTAAGGTACTAATTTAAGGATATTAATTTATTTAAGACCATCAACAAGATAAGTAGCATATTATTATTCTACATATGTATTAACAGATTTTTCCTAGGACTAAGTACAAAACCGATGTAAGGTAGTACACGTTTACCACTGAAAAGTTAAGTTTGTCCTTAAACCCGACTTACCTTTTCGTTATAGAGCTAGGTTCGATGTTTATAATATGTTTACCTATAAGTCCCGAGATGGATGAACTATCTATAAACATAATTAAGTTTATATGGCACCCTCAGGGTTCGAGTCCCACTAGCATTTATTTCATTTATTAAGTTTTCACATTTTTATAAAACTATAGGAGTGGCATACTATGATCAGCAGTACTTGTATTGGAAAAACAAACACATCGGAAGATATTATGCTGGAAACTTGGACTTGATAAGTAGTCGATGCAGGACATTTTATGTATCCATTTTTCAATAATTATTTCCTGTTTTTATAATTTGCTTTATTTAAACTAAGATGAAATTTTAAAGTTATAAATAGTCTTCACAGGGTTTTTATATATTATTAAAAGTCAGTTAAAATTGACATATAATTATATATAAAAACCGACTTCAAAAAACTAAAAAGAGTGAAATAATTTACACATAATAGCTTCAGAAGTCGGAGTTTTAATTTAACTATTTCATAGAATTTTTTATCTATTTTAACCGATATGGAAAACAAGAAAGGTTCTCTGTTTTTTCCTTGCTAATTTAAGTTTATATATGCGTGATTTTTCTGAAACTATACGAAACAATTTCTATGATTCTCTTACTAGAGTAGTTATAGAAAGGTTTATTTCATAAAATGTAAGAGATTTATGCTTTTATGTTATTTATAATTCGGTAAATTAAAAAAAATACTTTAGTTACTCAACTCCACAGATTCATTCATTCATCAATCCGAACAAATGATAATTAAATGACTTTCATTTGGTTTATTTAGTGGAATCTATATTGAATATAAAAATTTATTTCTTTTTCTACTAAGTAGTGTACATTATTTTACAGCTTCAAGGACAATTTTTTTCGATATTCACGAAACTAACGAAATTAAAGGAACCATAGCACTGGATTTCATAAGTAACGCGGAACATGTGTAAAGCGTTAGACTTCTGCGGGACTAAATTAAAATTAATGATTACAATTCTATTCTATTCTATACAAAAAACTAACTAGCAACTCGCCTCGACTTCGCCTGGGTGGGGTCCACTAATAAGGCTTTATTAAATTACATAATAAAAATAAAATTAATTCATTTCAGACTTTTGTCACATAAAAAATGTTAGTACAAAATTTCGATTTACAACCTTGGCTTATCAGTAATTGTCTTCAGAATAGTGTTGGTGCCTCCTCACACTCTGCGTATAAGAGATGCGATTTATTGGCGTGTTACAGTGTGTAAGCCATCAGTATGAGCTTGCGCAAACATCCTTGATGCACTGTAAAATCACGGGAGTTCTAACATCACTCTGAAGGCATTATTAAGTTGAACTCTGAGAGCATTGATAGCCTGCTGCGTATAGTTACCCCCACAGAATACTCGTGTAAATTGCCTGGCAGAAGGCTTTAAACAGCGTAATTTTAGATTCTGCGCTGTGTTACATCGAACGAATCTGCGGGTCAACGTGTTGTTACGGTCTGACATCGCCCTCCTTTCTCTTCAATATCACTGTCATCCTTTAAGTCCTCGATGACTATTTAGCCAAGGTACTTGAAGAACGACACTCTCGCAAGAGCCATCCCATTAAAATTTACTTTGACCTCAGATAAAATATAAGTTAAAAGTCAATTATAAAGCCCACCAGGAGAAATTACAGCTGAGTTTTGAGGACGATCCGAAATCGTTTTGGAATTACGTAAGATGTACGCAATCTAGAGGTAAAAAAAAACTGGAGTCAAACTCCAGAGGAGGTGCCGCCATGGGTTGGCCAGCGCTGGTAGGGCTGCGGGTGTGTGCGAAAGGGTTTGCGTGGCCCTGCCAATATGCGACGAAGGTGAAATACAATGGAGTTTTAGACGATGCGAGTCCAACATAACCCGTCCTTTCCAACGCGAGGCGGGTATGCGTAGGCATTTCCCCATGACAAAAAAGGACCTGACGGTATACCACCTCACATTGTCAAAGACTGTCACTCTGTTTTTGAAAAGCTTCTGCTTCACGTTTTTAACCTGTCTCCGGGAAGACTACTATCCCGAAGAATGGAAAATGACAAGAGTGCTACCGATGCTGGTAGGTCCGGCTTTGGATAAATGTAAGCAAATATCGACCCGTGGCGGTTTAGTTCGCAGCTGACCGGCGTTCAGTATGGGGTTCGGCCGGGTTGAAGTACAGCGAGCAACTTGCTGTCATTTATCTGACGCCAGCTATCGACGCTGGGGGGCAGGTGGATGCCATTGGCTTCGACACTTTCGGAAAGCTTTTGATACCGTGGATATCGATATCCATTTCGAAAAATTTGCGGCGGTAGGTCTCCCACCGCATCTTTTGAATTTTTTCGCCAGTTATGTTCGTGAATGCCGACAGTTCGTAGAGTTCGCAAGATATAAATCCGAACCTTACTTCACGTTCTCGGGTGAGCCAGGGGAGTAATTTGGGTTCCTTGGAGTTCATATTATTGATTATTGTCTCGAAGTGTCTCCTGTTTGCAGACGACTTAAAATTGTTTTTGTCGGAAGCGGACGTTTCGGATTGTGAGCAGCTTCAGCAAGATATAGATAGGATCGTCCAGTAGAGTGCAATCAATAAGTTACATGTTATATAATAAATTACGGGCGCAGGCAGGCACCGCTGCAGTACCGGTAACAGGTTGAAGACTCAGTAATGCCGTGCGTTACTTTCGTACATGACTTAGGTGTGCAGATGGTAGCTGAAATAATGCTTCGTAAGCAAATTGTAGATATCTGCAGTAAAGCTTTCAGGTTTTATTCCGAGTTACTGCAGGGATTTCCTTAGTACAGCGATGATTAAAGTTTTATACAATGTAGTTCAGTTCGCAGCCGCCTGCAAATTATTTGGAATCTCCGTGAATTCCGATTTATCTATTTAAGGGAGTACGGAGTCTATCTTTTCCACCCTCTGATATACCCGATCTTGTTCGTGATCTACATGATCGGGTACCGCCAACTTGGTATGAGCGTAACATCATGCTCTGCAAGTATGTGTGGCGATCCTGCATAGCCAGATACACCATCCAGATCCAGAGGTACAGGAGGCGTTATAGTTGTTTGTGCCTGATATAGAGGTGGTTAATCGTCGCCCACAACCAACCTTTACGATGCCGTATGCGAGGACAAATCTGTTCAGGTTTAGTTTATGTCACGTGCTTTAAAATTATTTAATATTATTTACGAATATACAAACATTTACCACTACAGCCTAGCAAAGTTCATACAAGCGGCGCACAGGGTCCGTGAGATTTTTTTATAATTATTTTTCTTAATTATAATAGTATATATATTTTATGTCAGTAGTTATATTTATGAGTTTTTGTTTGTTTTTGTATAGCATTGTCTTGGTTTTATACTGTTATGATGCTGTTACTGTTTTTGTAATAAATAAATAAATACTTGTGGAATTCAAACCTCTTTACCTCCCTTCTCTCGCAACGCCGTAGACTCGCTCTTCCTTACATTATATATTTGTCATGCCATGTAATTCTGCAAAGTGGTCAAAAATATAATCCGTAATAGGTAGGCAAATAAAAATCTTTACAGTATAAGTATTTGTGTTGTTGCTGAAACAAAAAATCATAAAAATAAAAAATAAATTAAAAATGAGAACCAATTCAGGGGATCTCTCTAAAGCTTCCTCCTAGTTGTGACTAGAAACCTGTGTTGTTTGTTTTTTTTTTGCTCGATCTTAATAATGTAACAAGTACATACATGAAATGCTTACAGAATTTGTGTTGCTATACATAGTACCTATCTCTTTATTGCTAAACGTATTATCTACATAGTATTAAATCTTGTACGATGGTAAGGGACTCATCAAAAGAGAGTCCGACTCGCACTTGACCGGATTTATTTATAGAAAATATTCTTTTAAGCGTAACCACGGTAATATTTATAGATAAAATTACCGTTGCGTAACCCTCTTGTGATCTTCTTATTAAGTTGACGTTTTTTTGATTTAAATATTAAATGAAGGTGGAGGCAATTTCGTAATTGTTTGAACAATATTCTCCAAGCGTTGTCGACTAATAAGTTAGGTTTAATTGAATGAAAAAAAATTACACAATATTTTTTTACATTCACTTGCTTTTCTTCGTTCTTTTGGGCACGATTCTACAAATTTTCAAATGAAGGTTTCCAGTGTATACTCGTTACATGTAGATCTATATATACTTATAGATTCAATGAAATAAAATTTGTTTTGTAAAATCATTATGCCGACTTAAAAAAGGAGGAGATCTTCGATTCTTTTTTTATAGGATAGGGTGATAAACGAGCACACAGTCCACCTGATGGAGGTGGTTGCTGCGGTACATAGACATCTACATCTATCCTCGATTACAAATCAGAATGCAGATGCGTTGTCACCCGTGAGGACTAAGATGGAATGCCTCGTTTCCAGTAAAAAGGGTCTCCTACACTCACCATACGAAACACAGCAGCATTAAGCTGCTATTTCACGGTGGTATTCTGTGAGAGCGTGGTCCTTCCCCGGTCGAGCCAACACATTCGTGCTACAACTATACTACTAATATAACTGCAGCAAGGTTCTACTATGTATAAAAGATATTACAGATATATAGATTCATAGATTCGATTGTATGTTATGTCTTTTGAGTGTACGTTATGCGATATCTTCGTGAATGTTTTATAGACAATTTTATTTTGAATTCACACCACGAAGGATAGTAAAATAGGAAAGAAATTTTTTAAAGTGAAAATTTAGACGCCATTCTAGTTCACATAATGGTTTCTTAACTAACACTCTTATATACACTCATGTTACATGCACATCTCAAGTGGTTATAAACCGAACTCAAGATTTGATATCGTAACGCTAGCTTGTTGCAATGAAATAGAAATAATTTGCTATAATTTATATCGAAGTGCAAGAAAAAACTGACATACACATTAACAATGTATTCTTTCACACACTGTGTTATTAGCACACAATAAACATACACGCTGCACTTACACTATACACACACTTCACACATAATTTACACACATACCCCCACTTAAAATTTTGTTATAATCCTTCAGAAGAGCAGAACCACCCAATACAATCATTTTTGCATGCTTTCTGGGTGGTTCTGGCCACGGCATATATAATACTGTAACTAATCAATGTTAAGAGAAGTATTACAAAAACACGTGAAATTACAAGGTATCCTCGTTAAATAAATGCAAACATTTATTTAACGAGGATACCTTATAAATAACTGTTATTTCAAGCAACGCACGATTTGTCGTTCGTTGCTTGAAATAACAATTATTAGTAATACAATAACAGTTATTTAGTAAAATAGTTCGTTTTCTCTACTACAATAAGATCAGAGCAAATTTTAGATAACTTATTTATTTATTTAGTAATAATAACGATTCTCATTTAGGTTGTCTGGAAGAAATTGCTGCATAGCAATAAGACAGCCTTTTGTTTTTCTCTTTGTTTGTTTCTTGCTATGTTGTGTTTTAGTGTTCAATAAAGGGTATTGTATTGTATTGTATTGTATTCTCCCGATGCATGTTTAGACCAAAATTCTGAGAGACATGATTTGGGAGTTCTAATTTGTAGATTCTATTGAACAACGAACATCAAAAAAATAATTTTGTCTCACAAATATCCTATACTGTAATAATGATAAAATATATTTTCGGTATATACCTTTTAAGAAAAAAAATCGACATAATTCAATTAAAGACCAAAAAAGCTTCGATATAAGCCCCAATATCTACGAAGTTCTACATCATTTTGACGTAAAATTTATACACATATTATGATTTTTACTTTTTAAGTCGTTACTATTAAAAGTATGACTGTATAAAGTAGAACTGAACTACATTGTATAAAACTTTAATCATCGCTGTACTAAGGAAATCCCTGCAGTAACTCGGAATAAAACCTGAAAGCTTTACTGCAGATATCTACAATTTGCTTACGAAGCATTATTTCAGCTACCATCTGCACACCTAAGTCATGTACGAAAGTAACGCACGGCATTACTGAGTCTTCAACCTGTTACCGGTACTGCAGCGGCGCCTGCCTGCGCCCGTAATTTATTATATAACATATAACTTATTGATTGCACTCTACTGCACGATCCTATCTATATCTTGCTGAAGGTGCTCACAATCCGAAACGTCCGCTACCGACAAAAACAATTTTAAGTCGTCTGCAAACAGGAGACACTTCGAGACAATAATCAATAATATGAACTCCAAGGAACCCAAATTACTCCCCTGGCTCACCCGAGAACGTGAAGTAAGGTTCGGATTTATATCTTGCGAACTCTACGAACTGTCGGCATTCACGAACATAACTGGCGAAAAAATTCAAAAGATGCGGTGGGAGACCTACCGCCGCAAATTTTTCGAAATGGATATCGATATCCACGGTATCAAAAGCTTTCCGAAAGTGTCGAAGCAAATGGCATCCACCTGCCCCCCCAGCGTCGATAGCTGGCGTCAGATAAATGACAGCAAGTTGCTCGCTGTACTTCAACCCGGCCGAACCCCATACTGAACGCCGGTCAGCTGCGAACTGAACTGCCACGGGTCGGTATTTGCTTACATTTATCCAAAGCCGGACCTACCAGCATCGGTAGCACTCTTGTCATTTTCCATTCTTCGGGATAGTAGTCTTCCCGGAGACAGGTTAAAAACGTGAAGCAGAAGCTTTTCAAAAACAGAGTGACAGTCTTTGACAATGTGAGGTGGTATACCGTCAGGTCCTTTTTTGTCATGGGGAAATGCCTACGCATACCCGCCTCGCGTTGGAAAGGACGGGTTATGTTGGACTCGCACCGTCTAAAACTCCATTGTATTTCACCTTCGTCGCATATTGGCAGGGCCACGCAAACCCTTTCGCACACATCCGCAGCCCTATCAGCGCTGGCCAACCCATGGCGGCACCTCCTCTGGAGTTTGACTCCAGTTTTTTTTACCTCTAGATTGCGTACATCTTACGTAATTCCAAAACGATTTCGGATCGTCCTCAAAACTCAGCTGTAATTTCTCCTGGTGGGCTTTATAATTGACTTTTAACTTATATTTTATCTGAGGTCAAAGTAAATTTTAATGGGATGGCTCTTGCGAGAGTGTCGTTCTTCAAGTACCTTGGCTAAATAGTCATCGAGGACTTAAAGGATGACAGTGATATTGAAGAGAAAGGAGGGCGATGTCAGACCGTAACAACACGTTGACCCGCAGATTCGTTCGATGTAACACAGCGCAGAATCTAAAATTACGCTGTTTAAAGCCTTCTGCCAGGCAATTTACACGAGTATTCTGTGGGGGTAACTATACGCAGCAGGCTATCAATGCTCTCAGAGTTCAACTTAATAATGCCTTCAGAGTGATGTTAGAACTCCCGTGATTTTACAGTGCATCAAGGATGTTTGCGCAAGCTCATACTGATGGCTTACACACTGTAACACGCCAATAAATCGCATCTCTTATACGCAGAGTGTGAGGAGGCACCAACACTATTCTGAAGACAATTACTGATAAGCCAAGGTTGTAAATCGAAATTTTGTACTAACATTTTTTATGTGACAAAAGTCTGAAATGAATTAATTTTATTTTTATTATGTAATTTAATAAAGCCTTATTAGTGGACCCCACCCAGGCGAAGTCGAGGCGAGTTGCTAGTTAGTTTTTTGTATAGAATAGAATAGAATTGTAATCATTAATTTTAATTTAGTCCCGCAGAAGTCTAACGCTTTACACATGTTCCGCGTTACTTATGAAATCCAGTGCTATGGTTCCTTTAATTTCGTTAGTTTCGTGAATATCGAAAAAAATTGTCCTTGAAGCTGTAAAATAATGTACACTACTTAGTAGAAAAAGAAATAAATTTTTATATTCAATATAGATTCCACTAAATAAACCAAATGAAAGTCATTTAATTATCATTTGTTCGGATTGATGAATGAATGAATCTGTGGAGTTGAGTAACTAAAGTATTTTTTTTAATTTACCGAATTATAAATAACATAAAAGCATAAATCTCTTAAATTTTATGAAATAAACCTTTCTATAACTACCCCAGTAAGAGAATCATAGAAATTGTTTCGTATAGTTTCAGAAAAATCACGCATATATAAACTTAAATTAGCAAGGAAAAAACAGAGAACCTTTCTTGTTTTCCATATCGGTTAAAATAGATAAAAAATTCTATGAAATAGTTAAATTAAAACTCCGACTTCTGAAGCTATTATGTGTAAATTATTTCACTCTTTTTAGTTTTTTGAAGTCGGTTTTTATATATAATTATATGTCAATTTTAACTGACTTTTAATAATATATTAAAACCCTGTGAAGACTATTTATAACTTTAAAATTTCATCTTAGTTTAAATAAAGCAAATTACAAAAACAGGAAATAATTATTGAAAAATGGATACATAAAATGTCCTGCATCGACTACTTATCAAGTCCAAGTTTCCAGCATAATATCTTCCGATGTGTTTGTTTTTCCAATACAAGTACTGCTGATCATAGTATGCCACTCCTATAGTTTTATAAAAATGTGAAAACTTAATAAATGAAATAAATGCTAGTAGGACTCGAACCCTGAGGGTGCCATATAAACTTAATTATGTTTATAGATAGTTCATCCATCTCGGGACTTATAGGTAATATAAACATCGAACCTAGCTCTATAACGAAAAGGTAAGTCGGGTTTAAGGACAAACTTAACTTTTCAGTGGTAAACGTGTACTACCTTACATCGGTTTTGTACTTAGTCCTAGGAAAAATCTGTTAATACATATGTAGAATAATAATATGCTACTTATCTTGTTGATGGTCTTAAATAAATTAATATCCTTAAATTAGTACCTTAACTGCGAGTGTAAGTCGTAATTGCAAAAACACGGTGTGCACTATTACAGGGGAACTTTCTATTCACACACACTTATATTGCCGAATCGACGGCAATTCGATACGACCGGAGAGAGATCAGACGCAGAAGCAACGACTGACTTACTGCGATGAAAGAAAACGTCATTGGCAATTCTTAATGTATGAGGAGCTAAATAATTAGAGGAAATATGATCTACACCAAAATACTTGGGCAGCGAGGCTGCCTCTTCCCTACTTCGAAATCCTCATAGAAACAGAGCGTACGTGTTAATTAAAATAAATTTTAAAATTAAACTAAATTAATTCAATTTAAGTGTTTTATTTATTTATTCAACCAAACTTATCACTAACATTACAACCTCTTATGACCTAATGCGCCGGTGTAACATTTTAGTTATTTAACATTTATAAATAATACTGCCTTCGTGCATTCATTCTGATAACGTATTGTAACGCTCTAACGCGACCATAATGAATGAGATATGTTTTGATCTTTTATATATAAAAATATATATATATATATATATATATATATATATATATATATATATATATAAGAGGGGGGCAAACGAGAATTTGGCTCACCTGAAGTTGAGTGACTACCACCGCCCATGGCCCATGAACAACCGCAACACCAGGGGAATTGCAGGTGCATTTCCGGCCCTTTAGAAAGGAGTAAGGTCGTATCGGTCCGGGAAAATCGCCGGTGGTAAACTATTCCACAGAGAGGTTGTACGCGGAAGAAAACTCCTCTTGAAACGTACAGTGGTGGACCGCCAAGCATCCAGATGGTGTGGATGGTATTGGGACGTTTGCCGCGTAGTGCGTTCACGAAATTTGGCGGCTGGGATTAATCCGAACAATTCCTAGAGCACTCTCCATGATATATGCAAAAGAAAATGCAAAGAGATGCAACATATCTTCGCAGTGCCAGTGAATCGAGCCGATCAGAAAGCACTCGGAAGCACGGAGACACACACAAACATCTTTCTAAATGATCTCTCAAAAGGTTTTATAATAGGCCGTTTGTAATATTTTGGCGTGATCATCTTAGTTAGGACCTTTATTTACGTTTTTTAAAATTTGAAATTTAAAATTTAAAAAAAAAATTTAATTTTAAAATATCTTATAAATGTTTTTTATCTTTATTTTTAAAATATTTTCGACTTGTATTTATAGAAATACAAGTCAATATACAATAATAGTATTTATCATATTTTTAAATATTTTTACAAGTTATTTTAATAAATTTATTTATTATGAAAGACAATATAATTATATATATATATATATATATATATATATATATATATATATATATATATATATATATATATATAGACTATTTTTGATGCCCCTTTATATTGAATTTAATTATTAATATTGGGCCGTCATAGTATGAATATGTATACTTTCTCTGTATTCTGGTGACGCGAGTGTTAATAAATCGTGTGCTAGATGGTGACGGAAAATCGTTTGTAATTCGCAATAAACAATTCCATTGGTGCCGGCGGGAATCAAACCACAAATGGTTCACGTACCCGTACTGTGAAATTTGCAACCAGTTGTTAGTCATGCTGAGATTCTTGTTGGTTCTTTTCAGAACAGAGGTTTTTTGCAGGAGGTTTTTTTTAAACAGTGATAAAAGACAAAATTGACTTTCAATAAAAATTGCAAGTAATGTTGGTTTGTTGTAAAGTTGATTTGGTTGAAACCATAATGCGAAAAGCTGTTCTTAATCGCATGCGCACTAGCAACAACATCATCCTCATCGGATAGACTAGCGGATAAATCGGATTCACCAATGTTGAGGCGTTGGATAAATCTGCACACTGCAAATAGGACACACCATGACCTAGAATTGTATTTTTATTTTATTTTATGTTAATATTAATTTATTTTAATTATATTTAATTTCATAAGTGTTTAGATCACAATTATTTTTAAAATATCGATAGTTTGATCTAAAATAAATAAATAATAATAATTATTATATAGAATAATAAATATTCTATTTTATTTTTTCATTCATAGCTTTTCATTTTATTTGTGACTCAGATATTAAATAAAAATTGAGCTTCTTTACAAACATCCGTTATTGAAATAGTCAGCCAAGCGTAACTAGTAGATCGTGGTCTTGAATGGTATTAACTTGGTAAAATCAAATTTTATTCAATTCAATAAGTCAAAACGTAACCAATACAATTTCATACTAAATATTACAAAAATCGATGAAATCGAAAAAAACTTAATTTTTAGGTGTTATTATAGACCAGAATTGAACTGGCAAACACATATCGATGATGTTTGTAATAACATAAATAAATATTCATTCGTGCTCAACCGAATAAAAAAGAGACTGACATAATATAAACGTCTGTTATGACTTACCGAGCTTATGCCGAGTCTAAACTTCGTTACGGACTGGTGATGTGAGGAAATAGTCGGATTGGAATCGGGCATTCCTTGCGCAGAAAAAGTGTATTAGAGCAGTCTGCGGAATACGACCTGACGAATCGTGTCAGCGTCTATTTAAAGGTCTTGGAATACTGCCACTATCAGCACTATATATTTTTGAAATTTGTATTTCTGTTTAGAGACACAAATAATTATTTGAGAAAGTTTGTAAGGTGCAGTCTACTTGCTCACGTAGAGACCCACACAAGCTAGTACTTAAGGGTATATCTAAATAATAAAAATGCGGCAAAAGTTGCCTTACCATGTGTGTACGAATATATAACAAACTCCCTGACGAACTTAAAACACTAAACATTACATTTTTCAAAACGAAATTATACAAATGGCTCAACGAAAATAACTTCTACAACGTAAAAAAATTCTTGGATAGTAAAAATTTGATTATGTATCGGATAATACTTATTATAAAAACTTTCATTTAAATGTTATTGTTAAAATGTAATTACAATATATCTTTAATTAAGTTATGCAAATTTTTACTGGGTATTGAAATTGACGACGCTCAGAATTGACATTTAATTTATTATTATTATAATATGACTTCTCTATATTTTATTTTTAAATAAATCGTGTAACTAATTGTATTCAAAATAGCTAAGGAAATATTTGACATTGACTATGTAAAATAAGCAAAACATTATTATCATTGCCGCTATGTCGTTACTGGCAGCATGTAATCGTTGTACACTCATGTGTGATGATTTTAAGAAATAGGTGTCAAAAATTATGTGGTGTAATCTTCCGAATGTTGCGAACTTTGTTCCGTTGATTGACTTTTTGGTCAAATAGATCCTTATTTATTTCTTACTTTATGTGACCGGGCGGTAATACAAATGGGCGTTCCTCAGGGCTCAATTATCTGCCTCTTTGTGTTTCTTGTCTATATAAAATAATAATAACTGAACTTTCTCATTAGGAGATAATCATAAATATAATATTGTTTGCTGATGATTTACAAACTAAAACAACAATTTCCAAGAAAATGTGATGCTGTAATTAATGCATATATATATATATATATATATATATATATATATATATATATATATATATATATATATATATATATATATATTTGTATATTATTGATTAACTACTATTGCGTGAGTGTCATAGTAGTTTGCACTAATCCTCACTTTTAAATTCTCATACTTTAGCGAGTGTACATCTTCCTAAGAGGCTGGTTACGAATTTTTGATTCATCTGGTGCCTCTGCTTTTCACCATCGGATGAAAAGACGCTTGGTGGGTCTTCACTTTTTTGTAGTAAACACTTCACGCGTTTGAATTAAATAGTTTTTATAATGCGTACAGTTAAGCAGGTTCAATCGCGTGCCAGGGTCTGCCTTTTCCACCGCTAATCAAGTGGTTGCGTTTAAGACAAGAGCGACTAATCTTTTATAGCTCTAAGTAAGATAACCTGTTTTATCATCTAGGGCTCAACATCACTTACCTCTAGGTGGAATTACAGCCAAGCATTGCTTATACTGGGTGACTATTTTTAGCGTCTGGATTATAACATGGTGTTTTGTGTAAGTGGAATAGAATCTATCCTCGAAAGTATTTGTACAATATAAAAAATATAACTAGATAGGCAAATTTTCCGGATATCCAAAAAAATTAAAAAACTTAATCCAACGGCGTTTGCGCAGAAGTAAAAATAGGTTACGATCGCTAGTGAATGAATGTTGTAAGAGCGAGAGAGACGCATGCACATGTTTTCTTATGTAGGCACCAGGTGGCCGAGTGGGAGGGAAGTGGCCAACACATCGTTGTAACCAACATTTTTAGAATCAGCTTACGCGCGCCTCACGTTACCAAATATTATTTTATCGTATAAATATTCAGGCACTTTGGATATTTAGTTTTGCTTATGACTGCCTCGTTGGTCTAGTGGTTTTAGTAGTGTGACAGCTGATCATGAGGTCCTGAGTTCGAATCCCGGGTCGGGACAAAAAATCAATTTATTGAGTTTTTCGTCAAGAAATTCTCAGTATCCGCCTGGAGTCAGTTGGCGGTGTCTCACCCCCAGGAAGTTGTTACCACAGCCATAATCAGGAAGTTGGTGGTGATTTTTACGCGTAAAATGTAAATTAATTTAAATGTTTCAGTATAAATAGATCTCCCAGTACTAGTTATTGCATAATAATGCAAGATCAGCATGTACTGGTTATTAGTAAAATACTTGGTCGATAAAAGAAACAAATTAAAAATAGCAGCACTTCTCACTGCCACTCTTTCACTAATAATGACGTCGCGTGTTTCATGTTTGTAAGCAAAAAAAAATGTGAAACAGAAAATGATAAGTAGATAAATTACCTTTGGTGTCAGATTATTATTTTTGTGATTTCGATCTTTCCTTCATACTTTTACGGACTTAGGGCCGTTTAATATGCTGTAGTTGAGAAGAATTAAATGTTAAATTATATTTTGCATTATAATGAATCGATAAACAGTTTCTAATAATAATTTTATGCCTACCTTATGCTGCAACATCTTGGCTTATTTAAAAGATCAATATCAACTTATTTACAAACTACACTGATTGATATTTACAAAATTATACTACATTATTGTTTTTTACAAATAAAATGTACCTTTTTAGCGATATCGCAGTAATTGTTCAAAATGTCTACAGTCCTTCTAACCACAAACTAGCAAGCACGACTTTGTAAATTCTTTGTTAAACTTCGAAACGTGTCTCTGTAACTTTTTATCACATTAAATTCATCTATTATACGCTGCTTTTAATTACTAACACCTTTTGCTTTTTCTGTGTACATCAATCTTTTTAGTTTGGCCCACAAATAAAATTCTAGAGATGTTAGGTCTGGTAATCTCGCCGGCCAGTTCACAGGTTCAACCGTGACCTATCCTCCTATCAGCGAATTAGCTCATCAATGTTAGATACTCTACATGAGAGTATTGGTACATGTTTACGATAAATACGCGGAAACACAAACAATACTTTGGTTGACGTCACGCGGTGGCTACAGTAAAATGAAATGAGAGTTGAAGGCAGGGGCGGCGTAGCCCTCGAGCCTGTGACCGTGCGAAAGGACATTGAAAAAAGATGCCTACATAATTTATTGTTTTATTCCCGTTCGTAAAGTAGGGTGGAAGTGACTTGATAGAGTTTAATTAATTTTGTTACAAGCTTGGGGTTCATGACAATAAAAACTGCCGATTGAATTACCGAAATTGACACTTTAATTACCGAACACCAATTACAACCTAAAACACACAAATAATAAAACACAATTCGTAGTTATATCACTTCGAAGTATTCGCTTGAATCTACAATTAAATTCTGATTCGGGTCGCAGTCAATACCACTCTTATATAGGATCTTTTCTACTGAAACATCTAGAATGTTCGAGTACATACCGGTCGCAAACGCCTAGTTGTAGAAAGTTCTAGTAAGGAATTTCCTAGAAAGCTCTCCTAATTCTGCTACTCGATACTAGACGGCGCTAGTGAGAAGTTCTAGTATGTAATTTTCTAGAAAGATCTCCCAGTTGTGCTACTCAATACTAGATGCACGCATCAATTTGTTTATTTAATTCGAAAAATTGTTTCTATCTTTTATAAAATATCAGTGCCATAGGCTTCTACTCCGTTCACCTGTTACACCCTATTTTTTTCAGATGGTAAAAATAGTCATCCAGTATAATTATAAGAATCAGTCAAAATCTGACTGAAAGAACAGTTTTTTGTTAATTGTATTAATTTTGAGGGATTTAGGTAAATGAAGAGGAAGTTTCATAAGTAAATATTTATGATGGGCGTCTTCAGCTATTAAAGGTCTATTACAAACCCGTAAACAGCAAGCAGTGGTGCAAAAAACTTAGTCAAGTAGTCTATTATTTGCATTACATTCACAATTAAATTGTGATAACAGGGAAAGGTTCATGAAACGCTACTATTGCTACTAGCTAGTGCTAGTAAGGGCTATTAATGGATCATTACTTGTTCTTATGATCATGCTACCTATATCATCGACATATAACCACTCTGCATGTGACACATTAAAGTTGCCTAATAAAAGAAATAAATCGTTAGGATTTCTGTTAATTTCTAGATTCCTTATTCTAGATTACTAATTCTATCGTAGAATGATGTTAGTGAAGTTTGTGTCGTACGCCGTAAGGTATATAGGTACAGCCAGGGTATAAATACGATGATGATGTCAGTATTGTCGAGTACGCGTGCGCGCTACGACATCCGTTACGCTGGCTCCGTATAAATTTCCTTTAAAATTAATAATATCGAAGTAGGATCGTAGTACTGATCAAATTTAAATATTTAGTGCATCTCCATAACAGTGCGTATATCAACAAGTACATTGTTAAGCTAAATAATTAAACTTATAACATATAAACATTTAGTGGTGACCTTTATGTGTAACAGTAATAGTGTGATAAGTTGTGGTATTGGGAGGTAGTTTCATTCTACCGTCTCATATCACATGTACACTATCAACTGAATATTAGAAGCCGTATTTCGCTAATTTAGAGAATAACAAATTGGCGCATTGCGTCGTGCGCTTGGTCTACGAACCGCAGGACCCGACTTCAAATCCAACGCACCGAAAATAAAAATAAATTTTTCTACAAAATTTTAAATTTAAATTTTAAGATTAAGCAAAATAATTAGTAATGTCTTCCAAAAGTAAGTTTGAATGTTGTCATCGATTTCCAAACTCAACAGAAGTAATGTCGTGTTGCACATGCAAAAAGCGATATCATTACAACTGTATTTCTACAACCAAAACTTGTTACAATGAACTAACTGAGAGTTATAAGAGTACATGGCTATGTCCAATCTGCGCCAGACCAAAAAGCGACAACACTAATACTCCAATTAGAAGCTCCCTAAATCACACGGCTTTAGAGGAACACGCTAATCAAAGCTGCAACGTCACTCGTCGCGTAAAGGATAGCGAACGAAAAATAAAGGTACCTACTACTACGGCAGAACTAGATCTTGATAACGTTCGGTCTATAGTCAGAGAAGAAATGAAATCGCTGCTGGACGTGTTCAAGAAAAGTATACTCGATGAATTTACCGCAAAAACTAATGAAGTTCTGGCTTCAATCAATTTTCTTGAAGACCAATACGAAAGTATTAAAAATGACCTTTCGGCCAAAAACGAAGTGATTAAGTCGCTACAATCTGATAATAACATTTTACAGGCCACCGTAGGCGATCTGAAAACGAGACTTACATTACTTGAAAATCAATCCAGAGCCAGTAACCTAGAAATTCAATGCATTCCCGAACATCGATCCGAAAATATTGTCTCGACAGTAAAACAACTGGCCGCAACCGTTAAATGTAACATATCTGACACTGACATACAGAGTTGCAGCCGAATAATGAAGTTCAATAAGGAGAGCCCTCGACCACGCTCTGTAATAGTCAAATTCAGTAGCCAAAGAATCCGAGATACTTTTCTTGCAGCTACAATAGCTTTTAACAAGCAAGCAAAATGCAACGAGGACAAACTTAATACCAGCCACTTAGGAATTGGAGGAAAAAAATGTCCTATATACGTTGCCGAACACTTGCCACCGGCCACAAAGGCATTGCATGCAGAAGCACGAATCAAAGCCAAGGAACTTAAATACGAATTCGTCTGGATTAAGAACGGTCGAGTTTTTATGCGAAAAAGCAAATCATCGGACTATAAACTTATTAAAAATTCGGAATCTCTTTTAAATTTATCCTAGCTTACTGATAATAATCTTTGACATGTGTTGGTAAACTAATTTTATCATTAAATTCGATTCATTAAAATGTTATTATCAAAATGTCCGAGGACTTCGCTCTAACTTAACGGATGTAAATAACCAAGTTCTTAACTCAAACTATGATATAATTATTTTAACTGAGACTTGGCTTAATAATAGTGTGTACGATGCTGAGATCTTTGACGATAGATACCACATATATAGACGCGATCGCGAAACATCTCTCCTTTCTAGTCATAAGAAAATTGGTGGCGGAGTTTTGATAGCAGTAAAAAAGAACGGATTAAACTCGCGCAGACAAATTAGTTGGGAAAGTCTTGGTGAAGACTTATGGGTCACAATTGAACTTAACGCTAGTAATTTAACGGAATACTTACATGTGTGCGCAGTATATATCCCACCACCGGTTGATCGTAACACACTGGAAACATTTATTAATAACACTACGGAAACCATAAATAACAATAATCTAAGCTCGGCTAAAAACTCAATTTTGCTGCTTGGTGACTTCAATATGAGTTCTATCACGTGGGCACCTCAACCCGATATTAACGGTCAGTACGCATCCCCAAGTAACTACTCCAACTGTCTTCTTAAAAGTAGTTTAATAGATTTTTTCACTTTGCACGATCTGAATCAATATAACACTATCAGGAATGCGAGTGGAAAGATATTAGATCTAGTCTTGTCTAATGCAAACATCAATGTAGTCGAAAGTCAGTTTCCTATACGCAACGTAGACATTTTACATCCACCATTAGAATTTTTCTTTACAATCAACGTATCAACTAATTTTTTCCGCAACTAAGAATAAATGTTCCCACAATTTTGAAAGAGCTGATTTTGATTCCATTATAGCATTCTTGAATGGTGTTGATTGGCTACAAACTTTAGGCGTACTTAATAATGTAAATGAAATGATATCGAAGTTCTACGAAATCCTGCAGGTAGCTATAGACAGATTCGTTCCCAGATCGTGCAAATCGTCAAAATCTTATCCTATCTGGTTTACACCCGCTCTAATTAGACTCATTAAACAGAAACACAAATGTCATAAAAAAATTAAATTATATAATAATCCACTAGATAAAATTGAATTTTCTTACCTAAGGAAGGATTGCGATGAACTAATAAAAAAAATGTTATTATAATTATATTTTACACATCGAGGAATCTATTAGCAATAATCCGAGGTATTTTTGGACACATATGAAAAACATGCGTCGTAAAGGCTCAACTTACCCTAATAAAATGTCTCTGAATGATCGTGAGGCAAACGGTAGGCAAGAAATATGTGATTTGTTTGCAAGTCATTTCTCATCGATTTTTATCAAGAATGATATTAATAACAATTTTGATACACAACCAGTCACCAAACCAAACAAATATTTAGGCAATATTTACGTATCTAAACGAGAAATTAAGAAAAGGCTGAAAAGATTAAATACAACAAAAAGTGCAGGTCCAGACGGTATTCCGCCTATATTTATATACAGGTGTGCAAATTCTTTGGCTGCTCCGTTGACTATTATATTCAACACCTCCTTGAGCTCTGGCATTTTCCCCGAAAGGTGGAAGGAGGCGCGGATAGTACCAATTTTTAAAAGCGAAAATCCCACAAGTGTTTCTAATTATAGACCGATTTCCATATTATCTACTATGTCAAAGGTCTTTGAGAGCTTGGTCTATGAATCTGTTTTCAAAAATTTAGGACGACGTATTAGTTGGCAGCAACATGGTTTTTTGTCTGGTAGATCTACTGTCACAAATCTTTTTTCATATGTCACTGATTTAATCGAGAACGTTGATGACAAACTACAAGTGGATGCCATATACACAGATTTCTCTAAGGCCTTTGACAAAGTAAATCACGCACTATTAGTCAATAAACTAAGAGACTTTGGTATAAATGGGACATTATTGAACTGGTGTGCATCATACCTTCAAAATAGACCCTCGACCGTAGTGATTGACGGGTACTCCTCGCAACCTTATATTGCCTACTCCGGTGTACCGCAAGGCTCTAACTTAGGTCCTGTATTTTTTAACATCTTTATAAACGACATTGTTTCGATATTTCAACACTCAAATGTCTATCTATTTGCTGATGATCTCAAGATAGTTAAAACCATTAAAAACAACTCTGACGTCGAACTATTGCAAGATGACCTCAATCGCCTTATACAATGGTGTAATAACAACCAAATGTTTCTCAATGGCAAAAAATGTCGACTTATTAGGTTTACCAGAAAACATAATTACATACAAAGTCAATACTATATTGATACTGAAAAACTGACTGC
This sequence comes from Parnassius apollo, assembly GCA_907164705.1. Classification (NCBI taxonomy): domain Eukaryota; kingdom Metazoa; phylum Arthropoda; class Insecta; order Lepidoptera; family Papilionidae; genus Parnassius; species Parnassius apollo. The sequence continues at coordinate 28,392 of CAJQZP010001251.1, forward strand.
GGTTCGAGCGATACGTGATTTAGGCGTTATACTAGACAGCGAATTAAGATTTACCAACCATATCGATAGCATAATCACCTCAGCTACGAAAACACTGGGTTTTGTATTGAGGAATTCCAGAGAGTTCATGCAGCCCTCCACTACAATAAAACTTTTTAGTAGTCTGGTTAGAAGTAAACTAGAATACTGCAGTCAAATTTGGAATCCGCACTACAAGATCCATAGCATTAGAATTGAAAGAATACAAAAACGACTGCTACGTCATCTTGCGTACCGTTCGAATAGCTATCAAACTAATGATTCCTACGAAAGACGTTTGGCGCAATTTAACATCACATCATTACAATCACGTAGAATTATCTCAGATATGATATTCCTATATAAAACGCTCAATAATAGTGTCGATTGTCCAGCGATAGTTCAATTATTTAACTTTAAAGTGCCATCAAGACTGCCTAGGAAACCGCAAGCCTTTTTCGATGTGTCTCTTTATAGATCTAACCTGGGAAAGTATTCCCCTCTAGCCAGACTGGCTCGCGCTTATAACGAACTGTCCTCAAAGATTTCTGGCCTCGATATTACTTGCGACAGTTTATCCACCTTCAAATCAAAATTAATAAATTTCTTTAAAAATAATGAATCAATTAATTAAGAGGTATAATATTGGAAGTATAATATTAGAATTGTTTTTGTTTTCTATAATGTGGTTAATGTAATTTAATATGATAATGAAGTTATCTATAATATTGTTAAATAATTCTATTTCTTTTTAATAACTTATTTATTCAATGATGTAGTCCAAGTTTTTTTTAATCCTATCATTCACTAAATAATCAATGCATGTTGTGATTACCTATAAAAAAGAAATACAATTATAATGTGCTTAATATGTTATGAAAATGATCTTTGTATTACTATTGTAATTTCTGTTGGTAATCCTAATAAATAAATAAATAAATAAATAAATAAATGTCACTTTCGCAACGTCGTCTCTCCACCCTTATTAAATCCTCCCTAAGGAGAACGAAAGGGTCGTCCCGGTTGCTAACAATAGTGGGCTTCCCCTACATAATAGCAACCTATTAAAAGCCAAAAAAGCTGCTTTCCGGAGAGCAGCAAAATATCCCACCCCCGAATATAGGCGCGAGGCCAATCGTCTTCAACGAGAACTCCGCTTCCGCCTCTCTGAATTTCGAGACCTCGAAAAGAGTAAACTCATGGAGAATATCTCTCCATCTCATACAGCGTACTATCAGATGGCCTGAGCCCTCCGCATAGACGCTATCACCCACACTCCTCCTCTCTCCCGTCCCGACGGCACGGTTGCCTTCGAGGACGAGGAAAAGGCTGAGTGCTTTGCAGATAGCATTGCCGCTCAATGCTCTCCTAGCTCTCAACCCGTCGACCCCTCACACGTCCAGGCAGTGGAGGATGTGGTCCACCGCCGGAACTCACCCCCTACGACCTCCGTACCTATCTCTGTGTCCAATGATGAGATTTCATCCCTCATCAAAGGACTTAAGCCTAAAAACGCTCCGGGCGCAGATGGCATCTCCAACCAAGCCCTAAAACACTTTCCTGAGCAGGTGTTAACCTTTTTATCTATTATCTTCAACGCCTGCTTCAACCTTAGTTACTTTCCCACTACGTGGAAAGAGGCAACTGTGATTGGAATTCCCAAGCCAGGCAAGCCTCTCAACCTCCCCTCCAGTCATCGCCCCATTAGCCTCCTCAAGGCAATGGGCAAGCTCTTCGAAAGAGTCATCCAAACACGTATGAGGCGCTATCTGTTTCCCACAGACGGTGACCCTCTTGTCATTCCCCATCAATTCGGTTTCCGAGCCCAACATTCACGTCCCCAACAAGTTCACCGCATTGTGGAATATATCCTCAGCGGTTTCTATACTCGTCGTCATAAGACCATCGCGGTCTTTTTCGACATAGCTAAAGCTTTCGATAGAGTCTGGTATACAGGCCTTATCTACAAGCTCTACAAAATAGGTCTCACCGATCGTCTAGTACGTCTCGTGGCCTCCTACCTAAATCATCGTACCTTTCGTTTTAGACACGAAGGCACGCTATCTTCACAGCGAACTATCAAGGCTGGTGTCACCAACGACATTCCCATCCCGTCGAAAGGTGTTCAGCTCTCTCTCTTCGCAGACGACACTGCTATCTACTACAAAGGTGTCTCACTACCCTTCATACGGAACAAGATCCAAAATTCAGTTGATGACCTAGGAGCTTGGTTCAAAAAATGGCGCATCGATGTGAACCCGGAGAAGAACTCCGCCGTTTACTTCCATTATAAACGACGCCGTCTTAAAAACACCCCACCAATACGTATGCTGGGGACCCCTGTCCCCTGGCATACGACCACCAAATATTTAGGTATCACTCTAGACACAGGGCTCAATTTCAGGCCCCACGTCAAAAGAGTAACCCGTCACGCACGGTTCTATCTGAGTAGGCTCAACTGTATGTTGGTGCCGACACAGTAAAATGTCCCTTAGAAACAAGCGTACCCTTATAAGGTCTGTATACGACCGGTCATGTCATACGCGGGCCCCGTTTTTGCCCACGCCAACCCTAAAATCATTAATGAACTCCAAATAGTTCAAAACCTTTTCTGTCGTCGAGCTGCGAACGCACCTTGGTACGTCCGTAATGCTGACCTTCATCGGGACCTAGAGCTCCCCACAATCCAACAATTTCTCCAAAAACTCTCTGAGAACTTCTTTAAAGCCTCAGAGTCGCACTCAAATCATTTAATTCGTGAGGCAGCTACTTATGCAGCCCCACCCCCATCTCGCTATCGAGTCCGCAGGCCGAGAAACTCTCTCTCGGACCTGCCTAATAAACTAACTAACGATCTGAACTGCCTCCTGGCGGCTCAGGCCAACTCTAATTACATTAAATTATTATATTAACTAATATTAATTTGCCTTCGTAGGCACTCCCTCAACGGCTCGTAGCCGCCTGCGCCCTCTTTTCCCAAAAGAGAGTCGCTCACGATAAGGCCCAATACAACTTAATCAGCCGGTTGCCTGTCCCCAAAGGCGGTTTTTAGAGGGTATCACTTAGGGTCCCCGGTAGGACAGTGAGTCCCTCATAACCACGATAGACCGGCTATCGTGGTATGCGTAATGCATTTTCCGCCTCCCTACGTATAGGGTAGCCCTTTAATTGCTTCGGGCGCAAAAAAAAAGCAACGTCGTCAGTAGGTACAGACCGGGCGCGCAACGGTATGCTCACCCACAGCTCGTCGGCGGGCGGTGGGGTACACCAGCGTGTGTGCAAGCTTGGACACAGCTCGCGATTCACGGCTATTATGACACCATCACCACGCGTGCGCTGCGTGGAAATATTGTCGCGATCGCATCTAAATACCTCGAAGCGATTATCAAAAAATTCAGAACTGTAAAAACCTTCATTTAGCCATAACTCTGTGATACATATCACATCATAATTACAATTAATAATGCTTTTAATAAACTCGTGAGATTTAGTTCGCAAGCCTCTAACGTTTTTAGTAATAAATTGATATTGTATTACGAGTAGCCATTTTATAAAGTTGAGTTATTTATTATAGAAAATAAATGAAAAACGATGTAACATTCGTACCACAAATGTTTGATTTTATTGGTACTTAATAAGAGGTAGAAGTAGGGCGGTATTTCAATTTAAAACGATTACTATTTTGAATCTCTCTATCTCTCTCTCTATGAAGTGTCACTACAGGATGTGGTGATACTTATAGACTGTTTAATTATTGATGTAATTAGGAATTTCAGGATCTCAGAAGAACGAATTTTTACAGCGCAATAGTGGTAATGATGCATGCTTATATTGACTATAGAATACAGTTTTAAGAGTTATATCGTCAAATACAGTACAACGTTTCAATGGTTCAAACACACAATTACTAAAATAATTTTGTATAGCCTATCGTTATGTTATATTTGTATTATTTTAGATGTATCGGTTTTGCGAAAAAGAAATTTACAATCCCGTGACCAAATATACTTATAACGGAGTTATTTACCTAGTTTACGCACTTTTCCAAATAAGGTTTTATTATTTGGTGCCAGGTGGTCATTAATAAAAACTGGTCTTGACGTGCCGTTCAGGTCTAAGTCAGCTGTAGTTTCTATGAGTATATCATGCTACGATATTTGGGATGTCAGATGCCTCTCGATCACGTTCTATCGTTTCCTTATTATGATCTTTGCGAGGATATCGCCTGACTCTGTGAATTTAGTCGATATCAGACGGTGATATTATGTATCCAAACTTAATTGTGATACTGTTTGGAATAGTATTGAGGTTTTCACCTTTCTTGAACGGGACTCCGGTAATCTCCAAATTATTCAATCGACCTTGCTGCTCTCTCTCACCGAGCTGTGTGGATAGGGTATTAGTGACGTGTTTTTTTTTCAGACAATTCTTTTTCTAGGATACATACCCTGACATTTATCGATTCTATTTGTTTATTTAGAGCCGTTGTGCTAAGTTTAACGTCATTAATTACACAGGACATGTTTTCGGTAGTTTTATTCAAGTAAGAAATCTGCTTCTTCACATCACTAACATCGTCACACAACTTGCACGTTTTGTCACTCTGCTTGTCAAGCAATTCCTTTGGCGATGCTATCATACTTTGCTGAAAAGCTGTCAATGACTCGGACATTTCGCGGCGATATGAAGAAAGTGAATTGCTGAACTCTTGGCGAAATGCAGCAATTTCTCATTCTGAGGATTTTTTTCTTTCCGATGGTAATGCCTTGTGAAGAGTTAAAATCCCGCACTTTGGTGGAGTCAGGGTGAGAACCAGTAGGAGGACTGCGCTGCAGACTCATTTTTAGGAGATATGATACCTTTATTCAATTTATTCAAGATATTATACTATGCACACGTAGCGTACGAGTAGGTACGCTCGACGTAAATAGTAGGTGGTGGGAAGGTATCAAAAGAATCACGAATACCAAGAATATGAAAAGGTTAATGAAGTATTCCGAGGATAACCGATACGCGTACGAATTTTACAATACACGTAGGAATAATACGCGCGTTTAGCTGTAGAAGTACGTACACGGAATTAGAATGTTTGTTAATGTCTCTTTCGCTCATATGCGGATACACTGTTATAGTTCGGCCGTTCAGAGAATGCGTTCCTGACACCTATCAGTTAGTCACGACTAGTGATGGGCACAACATAACACTGAGTTCGTTACCGTTCCTCCAAAATGAACCGCCGCGTTATTTTTAAGATTATTTTCGTTTCAAATTGGCGGAATCATTTTAAATTTATATTTTAGTAATTTGAGTGGAAACCAAAAAAAGGTAATATTAATATAATAAAATTGTTTTATTTATTCTTTGTTACAAAGTTACAATCTGCATTTCTATGCAATAAAGTACATTTAATTGAATATGCAGAATATTAATCAGACTCCGATTCGCTTGAGGAGATGGTGTCTTTATCATCATCTTCGCCTACATGTATAATTATATTATTATCAATAACAGAATCAATCCTGATATCTCGGTCAAAATGTTCCACAATCAGGTTTTTAGTCTTCTCAACAACCTTTGCCCAGTCATCTCTTGTGGCTTCCCCCGCAGGCTTCTTTTAATAGGGTCATCATCATTTTCATGCTATATGGCGGAGAAGTATTGTGGCGGGCGGCGTAACCTTTTATTTGAGCCCAGATTAGCTCAATCGCGTTATAATGGCAATGATACGGTGGAATTCTTAGAACTCTCTTAGTACTCCAGAGCCAGTTCATCGATTTCGTATCGCACATTTTCCGCTTTATTCTATTTTCTTAACTAATTTAATTAGCTCTGGTTTTAGCATCTGCATATTTGCGTCAATGCCTTTTGCTTGTAACCAAGCCACCATTTATTCTTTTTTATTAGCTTGGGTAGGTGGTTTCTGTATTTGAAACGAGTGATAGGAGGCATTATCCATGAATATTACAGAAGGCTCTGGTAGGCTGGGCAAAAGCACGTTCTGAAATCATTCTTTAAATGTAGTGGCATTCATTTCCTCGTGGTAGTCATTTGTGCTTTTTGATTGAGATGCCAGTAACGCGTTCTCCACAAAGCCGTATTTTGCAGAACCTGCGTGGCATATTATCAGACGGGCCCCCTTACCCATTGGTACTTTCGACGTCGACGCTTGTGTATCATCCGTCCAAGAATGGGAAATCGTGTGATTGGCGTTTAGCTATGTCTCGTCAATGAACACGGTATTATCCCAGTTATCAATATTTTTTGCTTCTCTCAAAAAACTTATCCGTTTTAAAATTATTTCGTATCGTTCTAATAAAATTTTTCTTTTGTCTGTTTTTTTATTCGAAAAACCAATATCTTTTAAGATTTCGGTTAAATCAGTTTTACCCCCGCTAAACAGTCCAGCTTCTCTTAACGATGCCAAAAGCTTCTTCCTGTTGAGATATTCATTTCTGGAATAGTAACCATATATATGATTTATGATTGCATCGGCGTCAAAGGTGTCAATATCTGTCACACGTTTCTTCTTCGGAGTACGTAAAATATTATCTTACGTGCCAGTAGAGCCAAACTTTTCTTTATTAATATTTGTTATCGTTTGTTTGCTAACTCGAAGCGCCTAAGAGACGCTTTCTTGTACTTGTTCGACAGGTAACAGCGGTCCGCCATTTTGCCGCTCCCGCTCAAAGTAATCTTGCAGCTTGATGATTAACTCACGGGCTCCACTTTTCAATGTTTGTCCACGTTTAGGCATTATTATGCATCAAAAGTAAAAAGAACGCAATACAAAACACAATCGAAGTCCGATTTAGCGCCGATGTCAGTTTGATAAGTAGAAACAGTCCATTAAACGACAGCCGGTAATCAAATAAAAACAGATAGAAAACACTTGAAGAACGTGGTCTATGCGCATGAAACGACAACAGACGACTGTTTTAGCGTCACAAAATGGCGGCCCATAACGCCATTTGGGGTTACCATTTTCAACCTAAATATAAAAATGCTAATTTCTTTCGCGCTTTCGGTTTTTCGTAGTTTTATTTTTATATTTAATAAAAGTTATCTTATAGTCCATTATTTTCAAATTAAGAGGAGGGGCGAAAAGTGGATTGCAGTAACCCGTCTGGCTACGCTGAATGTATGTGGAGGAATGAATGATAAGATGGATGAATTATACGAAATGATGAATGACAGAAGAATAGGTGTGTTATGTGTGAATGAGACGAAACGAAAGGGAAAAGGATGCCACTGCACATGGCACGTATATCGCGTATTGGTCTGGTGTAGACGAGACCGAACGGGCGTGCCAGGGAGTCGGTTTCATCCTTTCAGAAAGGGTCAATGTTTCAATCAATGTCTATGTGTGAAAGAGTATGAATGTGTAAGCCCGAGGCTGCTATGGATACGAATGAAAGTGGGCTTAAAGAAGATATTCCTGCTAGGAGTGTACGCCCCAGACATGTCTAAGCCCACTTACATCCGGGAGCAGTTTTGGGACATGGTAAGGATGGTGTTGACAAAATGTAAGGAAAATGAAAATATTATTATGTTAGGAGACTTTAATGGAAGGGTTGGGGTGAAGAGGTCTGGTTATGAAAGGATATTGGGAACGTTTGGTGATGAAAGTATAAATGAGAATGGTGAAGACCTCCTCACCGTAGGTGTGGAAAAGAATCTTTTTGTGACGAATACTTTTTTTCGTCATAAGAAGATTCACATGTATACATGGGAAAGAGGTGATGATAGAAGCATGATAGATTTCGTAATTGTGGATGAAAGAATGAGGAGCGCAGTCGTAGATACAAGGGTTTACCGGGGGTCCAACGTAGGGACGGATCATTACTTGGTCTTATGTCGAATTAATGGTCTTTTCAAGCGTTGGCGGCATCGGACATCTGTGTCTACCACTGCGTTACAACGTATAAGAATAGAGAAGTTGCAAGATGAAGATGTGAAAGAGAAGTATAAATGTAGACTGAGAGGAAATATTAGATGTTTGAATGAGTTGTGTATGAATGATTTAGACTTAAATACTGTGTGGGATAATATTAAGAAAGGTTTGGTGGATGCCGCCACCGAAGTATGTGGTGTAAGTAAGAGAACAAATGAAAGGAAAAGTAATACGTTGTGGTGGGATGATGAGGTACGGGTGGAAGTTGAATCAAGGAAAAAAGCATGGTTAGATTTACTAGCAACCAAAGCTGGTAATTCTTCTGGTATGAATGATGAGATTGAAAGAAAAAAGGCAGTATTTAGACGTCTAAATAAGAGAGTAAAAGAAGTTGTTAAAAGGAAAAAGAAAGAAAGAACGGATAAGAATGATAGAAGGATATCTGATAATTTCCAGGCTAACATAAAAATGTTCTGGAAACTCGTAGGAACTGCCAGGGGAAATACAAAACAGTCAAAAATAATGAATGCTATAAGAGACGAGAATGGATGTATTCTGAATGATGAAGCTTCGAATTTAAACAGATGGAAGGAATACTTTGAAAGCGTGTTTATGAGTGAAGAGTCGTCTGAATTAAATGAACTAGAAATTCCAAAAGAAGTGGAAAGGGGTATGGAGATAAGTGTAGATGAAATAATGAAAGCAATGACAAGCATGAAAGCAGGTAAGGCAGCTGGATATGATAGAGTATCACTCGAGATGCTAAGGGCTGGAGAGGGAGTGATGGCAGGTCTGCTGTACACCTTGTTTAATTTATGTTGGAAATTAAAACGGGTAAAGCAGTTATAGTACCAATACATAAAGGAAAAGGGTCACAGAAGGACTGCAAAACTACCGTGGTGTCAGCTTGCTTTGTATTGTGGATAAACTGTATGCTAAGGTGTTAATTGAGAGAGTTGTGAAAGAAACTGATGGAAAAATTTGGGGTGTGCAAGCGGGTTTTAGAAAGGGAATGGGGTGTACAGATCAAGTCTTTTCCATGCGCATGATTACGGAGAAGTTTTGGCCAAAAACCAGAAAGTTTTTTGTGCGTTCATGGACTTGGAAAGGACTTATGACAGAGTGGACAGGAATGTGTTATGGCAAACACTGAACTCATATGGGTTGAGCGCTGGTTTGATACAGGCATTAAGGTCTCTTTATAGGGACTCTAGTGCTTGTGTGAGAATCAGTGGGGTCTACTCGGACTGGTTTGGCATCCAAAAAGGTGTCAGACAGGGCTGTGTAACTTCCCCTTGGCTGTTCAACCTATTTATGGACAGGTGTTTGCAAACTTTGAAAGATGAAGAATGTGGGTTACGAAGAACCAGAATGTGTCAAAAAAGGCACGTATGGTAATTCATAATGCTGTATTAGTCCCTACTTTAATGTATGGTAGTGAAAGCTGGGTGTGGCAGAAGAAGCACGAAAGTAGAATAAATGCTGGAGAAATGCGGTCTTTAAGGAGTATGCTAGGGTTGAATCTGAATGACAGGGTGAGAAATTGCGTGATAAGAGATAAATGTGGTATGCAAGATGATATTGTGACCAGGATTAAGAAATGAATGCTTCGGTGGTTTGGTCATGTAGAAAGAATGAATGAGGAAAGAGTGACAAAGCAAATTTATATGGCAGATGTGAACGGCCGAGTCGGGAAGGGACGCCCTAGAAAAAAGTTTATCGACCAAATTGGCGATATTTTGAAAAGGGGCCACGTTAGAAGTACCCTTAACCGACGAGCATGTATGCGTAGATATATGGATGTAAATGAGGCGAAAGAGGTATGTCAGGATCGTGCCAAATGGAAGTCCGTAGTCTCTGCCTACCCCTCTGGGTGACAGGCGTGAGTTTATGTATGTATGTATGTATTTTCGAATTCTTAAAAAGAAAAACAAATCGTATTATTTTATAAAGTATAACTGTATAAAAACAGATTACGATACTGTCATTGCCTGTTATTGTTAGCACAGCACTACAAATATAAAGCACTGATATAACCTTGTAATAGCGCAGTATAGATTTGGAAAAATATTGTTTACCAAGTTATTTGACACTCAGTTTGGCACAAAAATATAACATTCATTGATTATTGATATAATAATCTTGTTTTAATGGCTTAAAACGGTAAACAACCAGCAAAAATATTTTCATCGTAACTGCAACGCCATTACAAAGTTACGTCGTCAGTTCAATCGCGACGTGTCAGGAACTCATTCTCTGAACGGCCGAACTATAATAGTCTTCTTGCACTGCACAAGATAATGAACACTATTAGCAACGTAATACGGTAATAGTTTAAGTGACACTGTGTTTCAATACCGATTTCAACCGACACAGGTCCGCTCATCAACAAGCTTCAAACAAGACTGATATATACGATATTCTATAGTAAATTGAAGCCCAATAATAATTATCTTTTATGAAGGCATTAATAATTAAATCTTCCAGGTATTTTATTGCAATGTTCTATCGCTTTCATTGTATGACGCATTTAGTAAAAAATATGTTAAAGCAAAAAAAAAAGTGAACAAAATGTTAAAAATCATGTTAGAAAGTTTTTCACTGGTGTGGAAGCATATATGACGACTAAAAAATTGTAACAAATTGTGACGTATGTTCGAAAATATAATTGTGTTATATAACGGTATAAAACTGCTATATGAGACTATTGCAGGCTAAATTTAATAAAGATAACATCGCTATTTTTTATGCAATTACTTCAAAATATATTGCGCGGGTTTAATTGTAAGCACTTAAAGGAAATTACGAAATGTCTCTTGCCTTTCAACCAAATAGTTACTTGAAAGTGCCTTTATAATAAATTCAGATATACAGCTCTTAGGATCCAATAAAATGTAATCAATTTTGCAATTTTTTATGGTAAAATGGGTACAAATCGATTTTTACTCTTGCTTACATTTTTTGTTAAATAAGGATTACTAACGAGCACACAGTCCGGCTGAAGGTACGCCGTGGTCCATAGATGTGCCTGCTACATCTGTCCTCGATTAACAATCTAAATGCGGGTACATTGTCACCCCTGAGGACTGATATGAAATGCCTTATTTCGTAAGAAAAGGGCTTTCGGATCCTTTACTATTCGACTACTCAAAACACCTCGGCATTGAGCTGCTATTACACTCGTATTCTGTTAAAGCTTGTTACTTCAATGGTCGCGCCGCGCCGACACGTTTGTGCTACAATCAATAATGTAATATAATGTTCAAACGTGGTAGATTCTACCACGTATAAATATTTTAATGTGAAGGAAATACAGATGCAGAATAATTATCTCACTCCTTTGCTGTGTGAGTTATGAACGACGACAAAGCAAACCCCTTGGCTCGAATACTATGGTATGTTGAGTATTCGTTAGGTCGCAAAAGAATACGTAGGATATCCAGTTGTTTGCGTTAATACACTAGTTCTACTGCGGTTCCTACTAACTAGAGAAACTCCACTCTTTAATAGTAGACTACTCGCTAATAGAGCTTTAATAATATGTTACTAACAATTTACATTTCGCACATATATAGATTGTGAAAGTAATTTTAACTGATTCAGATGCGAAACAATACAAATAAATGTACAAATACAGACCACACAAATACTTGTTTAGTGTGTGATTCGAACCTGCAGCCCTTAACGCTGCAACTCATTGCTTATCTACGGAGTCACGAAGCCGCCAAATTAAAAAAAAACAAAACAAAATTAGTTTCCGTCGAATCTAGACTTTACATTTATTCAATGTGTAGAGTTTGCTGCATTGACAACCAACATTTTCGGCATAGCATGCGAAGTTGACATATCTAATACTTCGCTAATAGACCAATATGATTGCGTTATTAACAAAACGTTTCATATATATATATATATATATATATATATATATATATATATATATATATATATATATATATATATATTGCGACAGTAATTTGAACTGATTACCTTGAACCAGTGAGCAATTATCTTGATAACGCTTACGGATCGTAACTTGTTTTATCTCAACTAAACCTGAACCGAACTACCCTGAAATAAATTAAAAAAAGATTTTCTTATTCGGGTAGAGTCTTTTGTTCCGGTAGTTTTCAAAAGATTTTGTGGAAAAATACGAAGTAGACGGTAAAAAAACGGAGTTATTTATAAGAGAATTCGTCTTTGGACTGTGAATTTTATAATGATAATCTATTTTTACGTTGCTTCCATAATAGGATTTTTTCTTGTATTGTGGGGCAGTTAACATATATAAATTTCACAATAAAAAAACGTCCAGATTCTAAAATGTGCAAATGCATGCCATAATGTACTGTACAAATATGCAAATGCAGGTCATACAAATACTTTGAATAAAACCACTTATACGGATTCTATCGCATTTAATTAAGTTATTTTTAACTTATTTTTAATTCCCGACGTTTCGGGTGCTTACAGTATACATACAAATACTTGTGTTACGTGTGAAATTCGAACTAGCGGGCCTTATCGCTGCAATTCATTGCTTAGCCAATAAGTCACGAAGCCGTTAAATAAAATTAAAAAAATTACTTTCGGTTGAATCTAGTTCTTTACCAATGTGTAGTGTTTGTTGCATTGACGCTCAACATATTCGGCACAGCATGCGAAGTTGTCAGATAAAGCGCAACATGATATATGTCATCTTTTAGGAAAGTTTAGCGTCGTCGCTCCAAATGACGTGCAAGTGCAACATGCTGAACTACAAGTTGCGTGTTGCTTGTGTACATGACCTAAGATAAATGTAGATGTATATTAGTTACAGAATTCAATTACCATCATTTTAATTGTATGCAATTTTCCATTTTTAATTTTATAAAAATGCAATACAAAAAAGGCTTAAAAAATTGAGAGCAATTTGTGTCAAATTTCAACCTGTGTTTTGAAGCAGTTATAGTAGGCGTGATAATAGTGGATCACCTCAGAATTAGAGTATTGATGACCGTGTACGGGCGGTGTTAGAATATCCACTACCCCATATCGTCTTGTGGATGTCGTAAGAGACGACGGGGAAACTCAAACAGTAGAATAAGTTAAACAAATAAAACCACGGTTCGAAATCCACTTGCCAAGCGTGGCAACTATGGCAAAGATCCCCCCTATGAGGCAACTTATGGGTAGGCCTAGTAGTGAACTTTTGAGAGGCTGTAACGATAACAAAGAGTCTATTAAGAGAATAATGACCGACAGAGGAAAATTATACAGGAGATGAGCAGCAACATTTTCCCAGCAACGAACGACTACTTAATAGTTTGAGTTCATAACCATAAAGTTATCTAGTTATTTTTCTAAACAATTTTCTGTTTTACGTCAATCGTATTTTACGCTTTGGATGATGTGGGGCTGTGGATATTATTATAGCGTCTCTCTAATAACTACTAAAAGTAAAAAGTTGCGGTTGCTAACCCAGGGAGATTGTAGCGGTAAGTCGCCAAACCCAGTAGAATATCGTAAAGGAAGGAAAATACTTAATCCTTCTATTTAGATGTTCCGTAATCGGATAAAAGTAGCTTATAAATAGCCTCAGGTTCCTAACTACTTACATACAAAATTACATGGAAATATGTTAAGTAGTTTTTGCGTGAATTCTGAATACACAGACAGACAGACAGACCGACAGACAGAGACCGACAATAATTCTAAAACCACTAATTTGGCTTGAGTGCCCTTAAGTTAGTCCCTTAAGTCCCCTGTACTAATTTTTCCAGAAAATACTAGAATTACGGACACGAATTTTCTACAGATTGATTATATGTATAGATTTCTGAGGTTCATTAATTTTCAGCAGTGGACCTTCATACAAGTTAATAAAGGAAGAAAGATCACTCATTACTCCTTAAATGTAAACTTACAACACTGAAAGGGCGTATCTAATTTCACTACTAGGAGGGAAATGTGAATACTAATGTTACATTAGTTAATGACCCGAGTGCAAGCGTTTTAAGCACGCAATCGTTCTTTGGTTAAAAAAACAACGTTTATTTAACACAAGGGATTTTAATTGGCATAATGAAACCCGTTTACATACTCAATTTACATATGAACTTCACAATGAATATTTAAATTGTAATGATTATATGCCATACAAATACTTAACCAAACAATAAAAAAAATTTGAAGATTCATATCAAAATTAGAAAGACGGAACACGTATGAAACACTTCGGTGTCTACCTGTACGTCATAGATGGTTATTGAGCCTGTTTTATAGATCATGATTATTACAGTCGTGTAGCGGCGGTTGAGAATATTCACTACCCTATATCTTCTCGTGGGTGTCGTAAGAGGCGAGGCAAACATATTACCCAATGAGCAACGACACAAACAAACGACCCCCAGTCCCCGTCGGCCCCTGGCCCCCCTATTCCTGGCTACGTTGGCGACCACGGTAGCGGGGCAAGGAGTGCTCAGAACCTCCGGTGGACGTTCGATTGTCACTTAAGACGACTCGACCAGGCAATATATAACGCACGCAACCTGAGGACTGACGAGATAATCCTGGAGCTGGAAGAAGAGGTAGACAACTTGTTCTGGCATATTATAGGATTATCCGAGATCCGAAGAGAAGGGGAGAACACCGTAATCCTTAAATCTTCCTTCGATTTGCTGACGACATAGTCCTTATGGCAAAATTGCTGGAGGACATAAGAACTATGCTCAATGACTTCAATAGTGCCTCCCAACTGATAGGTCTTAAGATAATCATAGACAAAACAAAGATCATGTGTACTATTCAGCAAGCTATAGAGAGTGCTATGCTCGGGGTTTCTCTGCGTAATAAACTAAAAATGAGAATGTCCTCAGTAGAACCAGAATGACTGACATAGCACAATGGATTAGTTAGCTGAAGTGGCAATGTGCCGACCATATAACTCGAAGAACCGACAGCCAATGGGGAAATAAGGTTCTCGAGTGGCAGCCTCGTACCAGTAGGCGAAGTATAGGGTGACCCCCCACTAGATGGAGTCACGACCTGGTAAGACAGGATGACATGACAGTCGATGGGTGCAGGTGGCTCAGGACCGTGCTTTTTGGCATTCCTTGAAGGAGATCTATGTTCACCAGTCGACTTGTGAAGGGATGTAATAATTATTATTATACAATGATTACAAATGTTTAAAATATAACAATATAACGAACATTCAGAAAAAGGTGTAGAATAAATTAAAATTATCAAGATATGGAAAAAAATATTAGCGCAATCAATTGTTATTGAACCGATAAATAGACTAGTTTACAGATCTGTGTGTTTAGCCAAGATAACAATCTACGATCATCAACGCTATAAAAAACTATAAAAATTTGTTAAATCAATGTTTAATCACGTGACTGTCACAAGAGTAAACTTTTCGACAAGAAATTCTCATTAGTTTTATAGTTTTCTATAGTGTTAAATACCGTAAAAAGTCATCTTGGTATTGACCTCGCAAATCAGAAGAGACACAAGCTTCATTCCTCCTGCTTTGTGAAATCAGCTACAAAGCAGCTCACCAGCGACTTTTTTTAGTTTGATAGGATTTGGAGCTCTTCAAAAGATTCTACTCATTTTAAAAGGCCGGTAACCTACCTTAATTCTCACTGATGTTTCAATTCTTCATGAGCGGTGTTCACCTAAAACTTGAAGGATGATGTGCAGTTTTCTGTTATGAAAAAAAAATAAGTTTAAAAATTCAGGACTACGTTAAAATTTCCTTTTAGTTTAAATTTTATTTATAAAAATAAATAATGTTGAAGTATCAGCTTGAAATATCGAAAAAATAATATAGAAATTGGATAATAACATTTTATTTATTTCACTGTCTGTCTGTCTGCAAGTCTATTCGGACTGTCTGTTCAGCAATGGCTGAACCAGTCGTATTGAAACTGTACGAACAGATAGCAATGCAGGAGTGTGCAAGGCAATATTTTATCTAAGAACTTGAAGAATTTTTGTATAATCGAAAAATTGTTAGAATAAATGATCTTTGATGATTATAATAAACCTAATTACAACACTACATTCTTAGATTCAACCCAGACGAAACTTAGGCAGGTTACTAGTATTCAATATATAACTTTTTCCGTTCCCGCCAGCACTCGCAACTACGGTGTAGTAGCTTTGATGTGAACATGTCACAAGAACAAAAGCAAACTACATCCCTTTGATAGCAGAATAACACTAACAGACAAGCACTTAACTAATATGTATTCAGTTAAGTGTCCTGTAATTGAATTTCAAATTTTGTTTTCATGGTTAACTTTACGTCAACTTAATAATGTATGTGTATATATCACGAAAAGAGTTTAATTCCTCTGGTGTTGCAGTTATATGGGTGACGGTAGGCACTTGTTATCAGGTAAGCCACATGCTCGGTTGCTCCTCCTTTTAAAAAATGAATTTATTAGATCTGCTTCTCTTTATCAGTTCATAACATCCCATTCCTAGACATGGACCTCTTCCGTTGTAAGAAGGATTTGATTTTATTGAGGAATCGACACGCTTGGCAAGCGCATTGAGGAACGTAGTAACAGAGGTCTCGCACATTGGGCGTTGCGGTCTGTCTCCGTGCTTTAATATTATGTCTGCCGATAAAGCGATTGTGTTGGTTTACTCTAACGACATTCAAGCACAAAATAAATAATAGTACCACGTACAGAAGTTGCACTCCTTTGATGTTGACTGCTTTCTGACGTTTTAATAACCGACACAAATATTATTATTTAGATAAATCGTGTACGCAAGCTTAATAAAAATTTATCGCTCCCCCGTGAGTGTCCATATTACTTTGCATCTTTTCCCATTCCCACGTTGCGGCGAACTTTCCGTGGTTACTTAAGGCTGTCAATAAAAAGTAAAAAAATACATTGCGAAATAGTAAGTAAGTAACATGGGTACGATACCTATTCTGACTATGAACGTCTGAACATATTTCAATTCATTTTCGCTACTGTGTGAGTTCGCCAAACCGCATGTATGTTGCAAGGCAATTGCTTGGGTTGTAAGAAATATGTAAACAGGTAGTGTAAACAACTAATAAACCCTAAATAAAATTCTTAACAAAAATATGATACGTATTCTTCTTAAAATTGCTTGAAACTGCTTAAAATGCAGTCTATAAGTAATCGTAATATCATAACAAACCTGTTGATCTCAAATTGTCCTCAGCTTTCGATATTAGATTACTCGTAAACATGAAATTTGCAAGAATAATTTTGTTGACTAAGCTTTTGATATTATATTATTAAAAAAATGTTATGAAGAAAATTTTACAGAAAATGCTGACTCCACTATATAATTGTTAGTGCTGGTCAAACCAAGGTGACCAGACTTGTTTTGACCATCCTATAAAATCCGCTGCATTTAGAATTAGACTCATTCGCTTACTTCTCATCGTAGTAATGTAATTACCTTGTCAAGGAAACCAGTATGCACTTAATTAGTTTTAATATATTATAGTAATGTAACAGTTATTAAATGTCATCGAAACATATAAAACACAACAGCATTAAATTGCTATTATACGCTGGCATTCTGTTAGAGAATGATCCCTTTCCGATCGAGCCGAACCATTTGTGTTACAATCATAATATAGATGTAGCGTGGTTCTTTTACGTGCAGATTTTTCCTTATAAATATGTAATTGCCTAAACTCGATTCACACGTTCGCAGTACTTTTATACAGTTAAATATATATACAGGGTCATTTTTAATTTACTAAAGACCTTTTGGGAATATAATGGTGGCATAATTACAAACGATTTTAGCGAGATCACTCTTTACAGAATGTAATACATTTACATATTAAGCTACTTTTAAGTTTTTATTGTCATGTCTGACTCCTTTTAAGTCTGTATTTTGTAGTACCTAAACAATTTCAGAATACATAGTCACATAAAATGCCTTTTTTATTTTACACTTGATATCAGTATCACACATCGTGTTGAAAAATCAATATACATAATTAAATAAGCAAATAACATTAAAAAAATCACAAATATTAAAATGAGCAATAGGTAATTATAAAGTATGACCTCTTCGACGCCCCGCCGCGCTGGTACCGCTCGCGCTCATCTGATTGTGTCGCGAGTGCTTACTGCCCACAGAGTACTTTTTTATACTGCCTACTAAACTATTCACCATTGTGCCTATGGTACCAGGGCGCCACTCCAAATGACAAATTTACATTAACTTTTCATATACTCCTTTTTTTGCATAAAGCAATTTGATTAACTATTTGATTATTTTATTAATTTGTTTACGAATTTATAGACATTTTTAATAAACATTTAGGTAGTTTGTTACGGTCACTGCTTGCCATTAATGCTGCCTTCGGATGGCATCGCCGCCTCCGGCGGCTAGCAACGCCTCAACGTCGCACGTGCGGCAGCCCAAGGCCAAGCCAAAGGTATAGTTGCCGACACGAGTCGTGAGCACAGATAAACTGTGGTGGGAGGTAGGTACACTGTCGGGCAAAATTATTGGGTACCTTTATTATTTCAATTCGTTATTGAATATTTTCGCCGATTTTTATGATAATGCTTACTCGAACACATCAACTTTTACTTTGATACAGCAATGTTGCAGATATTCGTGTCCGTTATTTTATAATCTACTATAAAGTATTTAATGTATACCTGGTGGTTAGAATTGATTATTTTATTTAAGAAGAAGGAAGAGGTGATATGCCTTCCATAAAATCTGATGTTGCGGTGCGCCGTACGGCAGCTACTGAGATATTAGTCGTCTCAGCAGTCTGTTTATATACGTCTATGATGTTTTTCGCAGCACTTTTTTTTTCATGTAACTAAACACTGAATAGACCATTTGTCGGGATTATCTATTTAACACCGAATTTTTGCTTCTCTGCATATTTAGACCAAAATCTGAACACTCAAATTATAGCAACAAAAATAATTAAAAAAAGACGTGTGGCACTCGGGGACTGCCTCGGTAAAGCTATTGCATAGCATTTTGTATCAACTTATGCAATTATAATTATTTATTTATTTTATTTATGCAGTATTTCTTTTTCTTTGATATTAATTTAAGTTACTTAGGTTAATCCAATCAAATTCAACCAGATTTAACCGAACCCGCGTTATAACGATACTAACTATTTGTGAAAAATACTGTATCACCGGACCGCGTCGCAAAAAACTCAGGTTCGCGCAGTATATACGTTAGGGCGGCCGTACGGCAATTATATTAACAAGACGCGCAACTACTCAGTTCCACGCTCCACGGCAAGATTTGTCACTTATTATTTATTGTCCAATTAATTGTCTTTAAGTTCAAATGGCACGCTCTATTAACATAAGTCTAAGACAAAACAAGGAGACTTTCAATATATGAACAACCCGGCTTCGCGCAAAAAACTCTCGCGACCCCTATACTGCGACCGGAGAACGTCATCGGCGCAGGCGCCGCGTGCCTAGCTAGGAGCGCGCCCTAGCGGCGGGCCGGGTGCAGCCCGGCCCCGCAGTCTGCTCCCTAGCTCGGCTCGATGCCAACAGAGGTGACTAAAGATGGGCGAAACTGTTATATTTTTCTAATTCGTTATGTTGTTGTAATACATTTTTCTAACTGTTGTTTTAAACTGTTATAATATATTATAACAGTTTTAAATATTACATTGTACACGCGGTTAGTTCAGTTCAGTCGTCGGCTGTGTTCGCGTTTTGTTTAACGAAAAATAAACAAAAACAATAATAACTTTTTCACGTAATATGGGGACCTGCTATCAAACATTACGTATATAATTTAACAGATAACAGTGTCATTGTCATCTCAGCTAGACAGCTAACTGAACACTAAACTGATATATTATAAATTACAACAGCCAAATTAAATAACAGGCACAACAGGCAACTAATGAAGGAAATAATATATTTTTGTTTACCGTTATAATTTAGTGTTAGTAAAATAAGCTCTTATTAAGTTAGTTTAGAGTTTAAATTAGTGTAAGCTATACGCAATCCTTGTGGCATAATGAATGTAGGTAGTATTTTATTGACTCCCATTGTCTCGGCCGACGCGACGGTTGGACCGTAAACGTAAACAGATGACGCTTTCTAACGATAATGAATATAATATTATAACAGTCAATGGTTCATTATTCTAATGTGTTGTAAGATTAAAAATATATAATGAAATATATTATCTGTTGTATGTTATAACGCCCAACTTTAGGGGTGACCGACCGCGCGCACAAATGCAGCTAGCCTCCCCCTCCCGCACCTCACTAATCGTCGCTTCACACCGCTTGAGATAAGACGATCTACTATCAGGCGCTAACAAACCCCCGGCCCGGACATAAGGACCTATGTCCGCGAGTAAATTGGCAATTAGAAGACGCTTTGTATTGTTGGTTTTTACAAAAACGATCAACTGGGCAAATGATATCTGGCCCTTTGCTTTGTGAAAAAGCATTACAGTTAAATAAAAAATTAGGTGACGGCGGCTCGTTTGTCGCAAGTAACGGATGGTTATATAGATTTATATATCTTCATGGAATTTAATCAATGTTTATTAAAAAATAATAATTTCTTAATAAACATTGATTTTCGTTGAAATTGTTGTTTTTAATAAACCATAACATTATGTATGTACATATGTACTACAAATGCACAAAACCCGCTTTTCTTCATACATTCGATCATCCGGATTTTCGGTTATCCGAATCCCTAACGGCAGCAATTAGTCCGGTTAATCGAGTATATATATATACATATTGAGAATCTAAATTGAGAATTTAAACTATACGCGTGTGTGTGTTTGTGTGTATATAAAGAGGGCTACTTTTAATATCGCTCATTTTAATATCAAAAATTTAGGTTATCTTTATAGCAGTATTATATTTTCAATTCAAAATTAGTACTGCATTTGTGATAATAATAAAATGTAGGTATGTATATAGAGTACTCACTCATTTTCTTTCACTATTTTTTCGTGACTTTCTTCATTAATAATAAATGCACTTTGTTCATTCATATTCAAAATTTCAAAACACTTTATACACAAACACCGTGTGGAAGACTGAGGAAAAGAAACGACGTTAGACCATCGTTAGACAATGCACGGCCTTCAAGCCACACCTCCCTGCCCGTCGGAGAGCGTGAGGTTTTTTTCGTTACGGAATTTCTGGATTTTCTCGCACTCAAGGCCCGCGATAGAAGCTATGCAATAGCTTAACAAGAAATAAAAAAACAATTAATAACAAGGAATACACAAACAACAATTAACAACGAGGTAACAAAAAAAATAACGAAAATAAACTAATTAAAAAAGTGTCACTAAAATTATTGCTCTGTAGTGTACGGTAGCCGAATGATATGTTCGAAACCAATAGACGACGAGAATCGACTGATGAACCAATCACGTTGAACGTCAGCGTGGTCAACGTCGTATCGACCAATAAAAAGTGTGCTCACGTCTTATGTCGGCAATTATATATTGACGTCTATACAGGCGTCATCAAAGGCGCCACCTGCTCTTTTCGGTTCGTAGCACGTGCAAATCAAATGTCGAGTATTATTAGCTATTTTTTATTTATTAAATGCAAATTGTATTTAAAAAATGGATGCGGGTTAAAATAATTACAAATATTATAATAAACTATTTATAATGATTAAATACAGATATTAACACACATTTTACAACAGTAATTGAATAAAAATATTTAGGTGAAAAGGGTTGGATAAAAATATTAAAATACAAATTTATACATTAGAATTAGAGGTACTCGTCCGCGGATGGCGGTGAGTATCGCGCACATAGCGTCCAAAATAATCACCTCCACATTCTATGGATAGGTGACACCTAAAAGTTAACTATTCACCGACACGAGATAAAAGTTGAGTAGGTATTCATTTTGATTTGATCTAATGCCCAAATTATTTTTTCTTTCAACATGTCGCGGGTTTCGAGAATGGAACCAGTATACACTAATGTCTTTACATGCCCCCAAATGAAAATCCATTGGTGTGACATCTGGCGATCTGGGAGGCCATACACAAGGCCCGCCACGTCCGATCCAGCGTCCAGGGTATTCTCTGTTTAAATAATCCTTAATTTGACGAGCATAATGCGCCGGTGCCCCGTCAAGTTGATAATAAATATTGCGTAGAGATGCAAGTGGTATATCCTCTAACAATTCTGGCAGCGTTTCGGTGAGAAAATTGTGATAGCTTTCACCATTTAATCTTTCTATGAAAACAGGGCCAGTAACGTTGTATTAATAAGGCCTGCCCACACATTGACACTAAACCGGTGTTGAAAGGTCTTGGTTCATGTGGATTTCATAGCACCACAAGTGTTCACTGTGCGTATTAAATAGCCCTATTCTGCCAAATGTTGCTTCATCAGTCCATAAAATGTTAGCTCGTTTAGCAGCTAGTAACCAATTACAAAATGCAACCCGCGCAGGTTTGTCAGCTTCGCTGAGTTCATGAGCACGGTGCAGGTGAAAAGGGTACTTCCCTTCATTGTGTATTTCCCTTCATTGACACTCCATACGTAATATTGTGACACATTGAACTGACGGGCTGCTTCATAAGTACTCGCTGCTGGATTTTCTTCAAAAAACTGCAGTATGTCTTCCTGATCACGTACTGTGCGCCGCGGTGGACGACCACGATCGATAGATACAGGCTGGAATTGCCCGTAATCTCGCAATCGCTGTGTGGCGCCTAGCATCGTAGCGTAGCTCGGTACACGTGAGTTGGGAAATCGCCTTGAATATTCATGGCAGGCTTCACCAACATTATCATTGCAAATTGCTAAAATTCACACCATTTCGGTATACTCCACATTTGAGTATCGGTAAGTCATCGTAACAAGGTAACGTTCACACTCGAAACTCTCACAACGAAAAGACAAGAGTCGCGGGCGCATCAAAGGCCACTGATGACACAGGTTATTAATTAGGTCAAGTTTAAATGAGTATCGTCGCCTCCTACACCCCTCCACCCCTCCCTCACCACGCACGTTTTATTGCTAACTAAGACTATTACCGTTTAGAAGCTCCATTTAAAATATTTTTATTTTTGTATGAAAATAAAAATTGAAGAAATATATTTTTTTTCTTATAGATGTTGTTGTTATGGTGTAAATAATATATTCCGCAAAGGTCTTCAGTAAATTAAAAATGACCCTGTATATAATCGGAATCTCAGAAACGGCTCCAACGGTTTTCATAAAATTTTTTGTCCAGGGAGTTTCGGGGGCAATAAATCGATCTGGCTAGGATTTATTTTAAGAAAATGTCTTTTTGTCCGTGTTTTCAGGCAACGAAAAACTCCTACAATATAAGAAGGTAAATTTTGACATTATGTTCTTGGTCATAATAGCTAAAGTGGATATTCAGCGGTCGCGTAATCGTAATGCCTTGGTTTGCGTCCCGTCTTTTTTTTTCTTTTTTCTTTTCAAGTTCCATTCTTTTGTGAGAAAATCTATTATTTCGAGCTCTTTTTTCAGTATTTTTTTAAAAATACGAAAATTTTAATTAAATTAATTCCTTAAATTTTTTTTAACTAAAACCGAGCAAAGCTTGGTCATCCAGGTAATATATATAGTCATGGCAATTGTTTGCAACTTACAAGTATATAGCATTACGCATAAATGACATTAACTGTTTATTATATAAAAATCTTAATTCAAATAAGGAAAAGCCCTTTTTTAAAGAATAATGGTGACCAACGAGCACATAGTCCTCAATATGATGGAATGTCTCGCTATAAGTAGAAAGGTCCGGTTGCGGTAAAAACATTATTCTGTTGATTCACGCTGGTATTCTGTAAGAGCGTCGTCCAACCCCGATCGTCGTACCGGGTCGTGCTGCAGCTATGTACATCCAGCATAGCATAGCTGCAGCGTGGCTCTACCACTAAGCAAGGGCTGCTAATTCTAATATATTCTGGATATAATAGTAGTAGTAACCAAGAAGTTTTGGTACTGAAAAATTTTTGGTATTTACTTTACATAAAAGAGAACGATGATGATGATGGTATTTGAGTGTTATATAAATGTCATCCGAGCAAAGGTGTATGGAACATACATTTTTATAATGGAATACATGAGGTAGAAAATAATGAAAAAATGTCATTTTCAATTCCTTTGTTATAATTTTCCAACAAAGAACTATGTTCATGTAATTGTTTACAAATTATATAACTGCTACACGACCTACAAAGCATGAATAATAAGCAAAGAAAAGTTTGGTCATACGTTATGAAATTGATTTAGACATAAGAAAGTACAAAACGGACATGAACTAAAAATGAAAAAGAATGAAAACATATGTTAATCAAGCCGAAATTTAATTATAGAGTAAGATTTCGTTATGACAGAGGTCCGAATCCAGTTAAACTGGCTGATAAGAATTGTCGAATGCATGTAATTTTAAATTTCTCCAGTTAATTTGATCTTGGCGGTTGCGAAATACTACTGAATATTGTAAATTACAACGTTTAAATCAATATTAAAATTACTAGAGCAATGAAAATGATTTGATATTTATTAAAGTATTTCAGTAACTTAATATTTGTTCCCATAACATTCAATATTTATTACCATAATAGAAATAAAAATATAATACTTATATTATCAGCCCTACTTCCCACATCCCACGATATATTGTCAAGAACTCTGGATGCGTTTCCTTCCTTCACCTCCCTATTCAAAAACCAAAACTATTACTCTTTTCACCAGCAGCGATTAATATAAATTCATTTGTAAATGCGTCGATATCGAAAGCAGGCTTAGAAGAACTATGAAGGAGATAATCCGAAAATAGTCTATTTTTGAAGAGTGTGGTTTGCAAGATGATGCGGTGACCAGGATTAAGAAAGGAATGCTTCGGTGGTTTGGTCATGTAGAAAGAATGAATGCGGAAAGACTGACAAAGCAAATATATGTTGCAGAGGTGAATGGAAGAGTCGGAAAGGGACGTCCTAGGCGGAAGTTTGTCGACCAAATTGGCGATATACTAAAAATGGGCCAAGTTAAGAGTACCCTTAACCGACGAGCATGTATGTGTCGGTATATGGATGTGAAAGAGGCGAGAAAGGTATGTCAGGATCGTGCTAAATGGAAGTCTGTAGTCTCTGCCTACGCCTCTGGGTGACAGGCGTGAATGTTTGTGTTATGTTATGTAGTCTATTTTTGTTAATGCAACGTTGGAAAATGTCTAGTCTGGAGTTTCACTAGTCTATGTCGTATAGCTTAGACCCAGGTTTCATTTCCGTTGACTTTGTGTTCAGTTATAGTACCATATTTTGTATTCAGTCGTACGCCTTTAGTTAAGTGCAATTTGATGAGATTTCTAACGAATACAACCCGTTTATAACTTATATTATTATAAAGTGCAATAATAAATATTTTATTAATAATTCTTTATTCTTGTTCGTATAAGGAAGCTTAAGGCCGCTAAGATAGCGATAAAAAGGACTATTCTAGGAGTTTTTTTTTTTGAGATAGACTTCATAATGAGGATATCTGAAGTAGAAACAGAGTAAACGACATAGCTAACATATCCGTAAGTTAAAGTCGTAATGATCACGGTCCATATAGCTCGAAGAACCGTCAATCGGTGAGCAGAGTTTACGCCCTCTACTTGTTGTAGTTGCATGCAGGTGGCTTAAAACGTGCTTTGTATAATTACCTGGGAGAGGCAGATGTTTAACAGACTACGTTCAGTAGATTTAAGATTGAAAATATTTTATGAAATATATTCATCTTGTTAAATCCTATACCTTTAAACGAGCAATTCTTGTGTATATATACATATATATATATATATATATATATATATATATATATATATATATATATATATATATATATATATATATAATCGGAATCTCGGAAACGACTACAACAATTTTCATAAAATTTTGTGTGCAGGGAGTTTCAGGGGCAATAAATCGATCTAGCTAGGATTTATTTTTAGAAAATGTCTTTTTGTCCGTGTTTTTAGGCAATGAAAAACTGCTACAATATCGTTAGAATAAGAAGGTACATTTTGACAATCTATTAATGATTACAATTAGCTTAATTGGTATATTGGGCGGTCACAAAATCGTATACCATGGTTCGAGCCCAGACCGACCGACCGACTTTTTTTAATTTTTTTTTTTCAAGTTCCTTTCTTTTTTTGAGAAAATCTATTTTTTTCGTGCCCTTTTTTTGTATTTTTTAAAAACACGAAAATTTATATTAAACTAATTGCACTCATGATTTTTTTATTCAAATAACCAGTTCAGTTTTTACTATTATGTCGCTAAGATTAAAAAATATTATTCGTGTTTCATCAGTATGTAATTTGTATCTAAATATAATTTCCAAAACACACGAATTAAAAAAAAACCGAGCGAAAAATACCGAGCAAAGCTCGGTCAACTGGGTACTTTTAACTTATACATCATTACAGCCCATAAGTCAAAAAATGTGATTTTATATTTTTAAACGTGTCAGAGCCACGCTGCAGCTATATTACGGTTGTAGCACCGGGTACGAGTCGGCTCAACCATGGAAGGACTACGCTCTCACAAAATACCTAAAATAACAGCTTGGTACTGCTGTGTTTCTTGTGGTGAGTGTAGAGATCTGAAAACCCTTTTTTACTGGAAACGAGGCATTCCATTTTAGTTATCAGGGTTGACAAATACTTGTATTGTCAACCCTGATAACTTTTTATTTGTGTTTTTAATTGTATACAGTTGAATAATCGAGGATAAGTTTACATGTCTATGCACCAC
>CAJQZP010001252.1:0-29913 GCA_907164705.1 Parnassius apollo
TGACACATAATATTAAATTTGAATGCTTGGATTATTTAAAATATAATGCATGAAAAAAGTCAATATGAAATTTGTCACGAACATATACAAAAACTTGTCAATATCTCTTTGTGCTAAGTTATTATTATTAACTTAGCCATTTAATTCGATTTCAATATCGTCATATATATTGATAATGTTAACGCTAACTATACTATTTTAATATAATAACTATTATACTATATTATATTTTATTATAATATTTTCAACATATAATCAGATTAAGAGTGGATAGTAAAGTCCGCCAATATGAATTGGTCGATCGCAGTGAACTGACTGCTCCATAACCCTCTCCAAAATGAGACGGACTTGTAGGACTTCTTATAGATGTTAGGGTGACCAACGAGCACACATGTCACTTGATGTTAAGTAGTTATAGATCCATAGATATCTACATCTATCCTCAGTGAAGGTTATTTGTACTTAAATATACACACACAAAATTTTATAAATTATATTATAGATATTCCTTCTAGATCATATGACGACCCAGTAACGTGCATGATCGAATGCAAGTGGCTCATGACCGTAAGTAGTGGCGTAATTTCGGGGAGTACCTACTATATTTAGCTGTGGATTTGTGAAGGGTCCATTATATTATGATTCCTATGTTGGATTTGTACTTTCCTTTAATTATGGGACTAATTTTATATTCGGTAAAGTGAAAGCAATAAGCAATTATTGCAGCAATAATATTATAACATTATTGGCGTACATAAAACTGTAATTTTAAATCCAATGTTCAATATCGTTTCAAAATGCAGAAATATATAAAACGTAGTCAGGTTGTTTTGCTACCTGGCTGTTTCTCTGGATTGGCACAATCCTATTACATATTTTTCTATTACATATTTCAGTGCATCCATTGCTAATTTCTATTTTAGAGGGTTTGGGATCTGCTGCGTTTCAGTTATAAAAGTGAATACAATTACAGGCTGTGTGGCATTTTTCTCAGCCCACAGGGATGACAAGACTTCTCTTGGCTTTTGTTTGAAGTTGATTCAATGTGTCCATGGACAATAGTATTCATACGTACGAACCTACAACGGTACATTTTATAAGCCCGACCTTAAACCATAAGACTAATATAAACAGAGTACTTTGTAAACTTGACACTTGGATAAAAAGCTGATTTTGTTACTATTCCTGTTTACACTCTTGACCGATCATCCTTTAATTTAAGAAAAAAAGACTAAACATATTGTGCAAACACAAGGTCAACCTCTAAAAGTACCATCGATATTAATCACTCATGCACACGCAATGTCCAGAGTTGATTTGCAGCGTGCTTGACAGTGAAAGCGGATATCGTGAGGAAGACTGCATGTATGCCTGCTACCTGCTTGGAGATGAAAATTTAAAACTAATTGAAGACATAAGAAGTCTGCCTACATCGCGACGAACTCTCTTCGAAACTTTATCTACTTCCAAAGTACCATTGACAGACAGTTTTGGAGATCAGTTTCGAAGATCGGCTTAGATTTTCACTACGATGATTAATTAAATTATTAACTTGCCGAAAGAGCATTGATTACAATACTAACTCATTCATAGTTTTATTTTTAAATTTTATGCCTTGCTGTCGTGGCTTTGCCTTAAATATAAAAGCATTATTTTCAACACAGTAGCTGGGACTTATATCAACAGATGTCAATAATAGAAACGCCCGTACTCACTATAACGTACGCAGAGCTCATAGCGAGTACCAGCGGCTCAATATATCACATTAATCGACATTTTACCATAGCAGCGCAGTGAAGAAGCAGAAAACGACGTGTTTCGTCTGCATTGACAAATGTCACCTGTATGCACAAGGGTATGTAAGAGCTTGTATCTAACTGAAAAGGAACCAGACAAACGTTAACTAAGAAACAGAAGGGAGGAATCGAGGCTTCTCTCGATTCGGCCTCCTATAGCGCCTACGTTGGGTTCGGGAACAAAGTATGTGATCTCCGCAACGGAGTAACACACAAGGGCGATAACCTCTTCCTTTTCAGAAAATAGGTTCAGGCGGGGATTACGGGTCTTCCGAAATCGTCCCGGTCCCAACGCCTTAATTCTTCGATATGGACTGTATTATTTTGAGGGAAGAATTCCTTGGGAATAAAACAGCAATTATCTTCAAACCGTTCCGTGAGAGAGTAATTACTTTTCCCTATCACTTCCCTACACTTTTTCTTTCTTCTTCTTATTGACTGCTGGTCTTGCACTTTTCCCGAAGTTTCTCCGAACTTCCCCGAACTTTCCCGAAGGATTCCCGAACGAATTGCAAAGTTGTTCGTCGTCTTCATGCACCTAGGTACATGTAGGTATCGGGCCTCGGGGTCCCCATTACCCGGATACTCATGCCCCATAACTATGGGGCAGTCATTTTAGCCTATTCTTGGCATGGATAGTGCTACGTTTTATAACGTAGCCGGATAAGAATTTTTTCCCGTAGTTCACCGACTACGGGAAAAGGAGGTTATCAATGGAGGTTATCTAAGTAGGTCTAAGTTGGCCTTTCAGCGGCATTGGACGTTGTTACTCGACTCTCTAATCGATATAGAGAGGAGTTCTCTTGGAAGAGGTTGCCCGTCCGGGGGCCGAGTGTGCAACGGTGCAAAACCGTAGAGATGGTCATGTGGCCCGTTATCGGCACGGTCGAACATGCCGCGCGCTAGCCGGGCCACGAAGTCGGTGATGGTCTCGACTTTCAGATCGGCCGCTACGACGTCATTCCGGACGTAAGGACTTGCTCTGACAATCGTCCTTAATGACAGGTTCTGCTGAGCCTGTAGTCACCGCCTCAGAGGGTCGCTCAGAAGCGCGTACCAGGCCGGAGCAGCATAGGTGGTAATGGTCCGGATATACATCTTGTATATCCGGAGCATGGTCTTTATTGGCAGCTTGGATACCAGGACCGGACGAAGCATCGCCCGCGCACATCTGACTTTGCGGACGACGAAGTCGAAGTGCGCAGTCATGCGCAGCGTCCGGTCGATCCGGCACCCGAGGTATGTCACGGCCTTCTCGTACGCGATCTTCTGGCCGTCGAGAGTTAGCAGAGGTGGTAGATTTCTGAGACAGCGAGTGAGCAGAGCGGTTGTCTTACCAACGTTGACGACCATCCTCCACTCGTTCAGCCATGGTGGCAGCAGGTCCAGCAGACGCTGCATTTTGGCAGTGGCTATATGGGCTCTTCTGGACGAAGTGAAATAGGCGCTATCGCATATAGCGCCAGCTCAACATCGTCCTCCCATTCTTGCAGCCTGCCTGCCAATGTTGGTATGTCGTTCGTGTAAGACGTGTACAGGACTGGAGACAGACAACTGCCCTGTGGGACGCCGGCACTGATGGTTCTTGTTGCGGACTCGGCGTCCCCTACGCAGACGTAGAACTTCCTGTCTTCCAGGAAAGACGCCATTAACCGCAACATAGCAGGGGGGACACTGGTCTGCTCGTGTAGTTTGTATAGTAATCCTGAGTGCCACACCCGGTCGAACGCTTTCTCGATATCGAGAAAGACGCCCAACGATATGCGGCCACGATTGTACTCTGCCGCAAGCAGGTGCAGCACTTTAGTCAACTGTGTGACTGTAGAGTGACCCCTCCTGAATCCGTGCTGCTCCGCCCGAAGTTGGAGGCACGGACGGAGACGTCTCAGCAGCCCAAACAGTTTAGCTATGTGCGGTAATAGCGTAATCGGCCTGTAGCTGGCAGCTCTACGCCTGTCCTTCCCTGGTTTCGGCAAGACGATAATTTTGCCTTTCTTCCATTCCTCCGGGAAGTGGGATGTCCGCAGTATCTCACTGTAGAGTCGACCAATCTCTACTAGGACTTTATAGGGCAGTTGTCAGAGTGCAGCGTTGGTAATCCCGTCGTGTCCGTGCGCCTTCCTCGGTTGCAGGCAGGTTACTGTCCTCCGCAGTTCGGCGGGGGAAATGAACCACTCTCCTGCAAGAGGCGGCGTAGGTGACGACAGGAACTCCTGTACGCGACTTTCCTTTATGGCATGAAGCTCCATGAACTCCGCACTTGCAGGATTCGGCATAAATTGCTCCTCGAAGGCTCAGGATAAATTGCTCCTAGGATATCCGCTCTGCCCTTGGCATCGTAGCAGCGTTCGCCCGCAGTATTGGTTAGCGGGCAAACGGGAGGTCTGGTTTTGGTTAACTGTCGGTTCAGTTTGTAGAGCGACGCATTCTGCTCTTCCGCCTTCCATATGCGCCGCTCCCAGGCCTCTCCTCTGAAGGCCTGGACTGCAACCGACAGTTCCTCCGATAAGGTGTTTAGCTGTGTTTTCAGTCTTGGGCAGCGAGTACGCGCCCAGAGCTTCCTTAGCGCTCTTTTGCGCTTGCACGCTTATCTCTCGCGGCAGATCGTCACGCCTTTCTGTATTCGGAACGATCGTAGAGGCCGCGTGGAGGGCCTCCTGGATGTTTTTGGTAATTCTAGTAGCAACGGCCTCTACGTCGTCCGCTGTACTTATAGGTTGGTGGACTGGAGGTCTCGCCTGCAGATGTTGTGAGTAGAGCCTCCAGTCGATGCGTGTCTTAAATGCTCTGGGCGGCGTAGTCACCGCCTTAGTGCCAAGGGTTATCAGAATCGGGAGGTGCTGTGAACTCAGGTCGTATAGCACCTATACCACTACTGGGTAGTTGACGTTCCTAGAGAGCACGATGTCTAATACATCCGGATGTTGCCTCGGGTCTGTCGGAACGTTGGTTGGTTCTTCGGGACCTAAAACGTCATAGTTGTTCCTCTCAGCGTCTTCGTATAGTGCATGACCCGGCGGGGTGATCACTCTGGACCCCCACGCCGGGTGTTTGGCATTTAGGTCCCCGGCGATTATAGTAGGTGTTTCGCCTTCCATCACCGTCCGGATGTCTGAGGAGCAGAATGGAGTCCCTGGCGGGCGGTATGCTGCGTAGATCCTTAGTTCCTCGCCCGCCGCCTCCATTCTTATGCCGATGGAGCGCATAGTCTGGTAAGGTGGTAGTTCCAGCTCTTGATGGACGATGTCCTCTCACAAAAACCCCTCTCTCTGTAGGCGGCTCCTTGAGGGGTGACCTCGTCCCTTCTGTATAGGTGGTAATTTGGCAGCTTAATATGCGTCCTGGGATTTAATTTTGTCTCGCCCAGCAAAATGATGTGCAAGTCTGCTGGGCGACTGTGCGGAGTTCATGCAGCTTCTGCTGTATTCCGCCCGGGTTCCAATAGAGGAGGCGCAGATTACTCTCCTCCGTAATGCCGGGCTAATAGGTTTGCCAGCGCCTTCATGATCGCCGTAACTGGATCTGTCCCGGCTCTTATGTCACCCAGGACTTGAGTGCCGACCTCGACGGCAATACCAACTAAACATTGTATTGCGTCTGCTGTCTCGAGGTCGGTGGTAGGTGTTTTCCTGTATGAAGGCGTTGGCAATTGTCTCGGGTGTGGATGTTCCTGGTCCTGCCCTCTTGGCTTATGGGTAGAGTGCGCTCTAGCTGTAGAGCGGGCTCTACGTTCTGATAGAGCCCTTTCTGGCACTCTACCCACGCTCTTGGTCGACTCCCGAGTAATCTGCGCCTCTGAGGCTACTGGTCCAGATGTTATTGTCCAGGTGACAGCCTGAGGAGGCTGCAACTTCTTCCTGCTCCTCTCCCGCCTCCTCTTCTTGGAGGGTTGCTGTTCTGTGGCAGGGTTGGCGGGGGGCTGTAGAGTCGCCCCGGTGGTTGCCCTTGTCTCTGTGGGTTCCACCGTTTCCTTAGGTGTTACGGGTGGGGGGGGGGAGCTGGTTGCCTGCCCTTCCCTGTCATGGTAACCCACCCGTCTTGCTGGATGGTGACAGCTTTTGGGCGACTCTGGGGGATATTTTTAGGGTCCTCCGGGAGTAGCCCCGGAAAAGTAATCCCCTGCCTCCTAGCAATCCTCCTCAGGACTGGAAAGCGGCGGTCATTTGCCGTGTGGTTTTTGCCACAATTGGCACATTTGGGTTCCTCCTGTAGTTTGGGGCGGGGGAGACCCACCCCAACAAGTCGCTATGTGCTCCCCGGCACAGCGCACACACCTCACTGGCCTGAAGCAGTTGGCGGAGGCGTGCCAGAAGGCCTGGCATCGGTGGCATTGAGCCGGTCCTGCTTTTCTCTGCCAGGCCTCAATGACGACCCCTCTCATAAAGAGGACCTCGTTGACATTGTATGAATCCTGGAGCTGCTCCAGGCTCAGGTGGTCTAGTTGGGCAAAGTAGATGCAGCCAGGTCTGCCTCTACGCGGTGGGATTGCCTTAACGTATTTGATGGGCAAGCCTTTTGCCCTTATGGCCTCCTCTATCGCTTTGGTGTCTGTGCCCATTGGTAGACCCCGGTTGCTCACTTTGGTGGGCTTGACCTCCTCCGGGGTATAGCAGTACCATGACAGCGTTGGTGTTTCATTAGTTAGCTCCACCATATAGCGCTGAACCGTACGGAATTCATTGGCGCTTTGCGGCGTGAACCGTACGCCTTTCCCGAACGGACGGGCATTTAAAGGGTGGCCCAACATTCTGTTGAGCTCCTTAAAATGCCTCGTCCAGTCCGGTAGGCATTCAGCCACTATAGGTGGGTATCTGGTCTTCTCCTGGTCGGCAGGCTTATCAGTAGGCAATGCCGCCGGTTGTGGCCGTGGTACTGCTGGTGCAGCTACCATATGGGCATAGCTGATAGATGGTCGTTGACCATCATCCTGCGGGAGTCCGGACGGGTTTGATGTTGCCACCGGCGATGATCGGCCGGCGGATGCTGCCAGGGTTGCGTAGGTAGTCGACCCCCAGCTGTAGGATTCCTCGCCCCCCTGCTCATACTGAGCCGAATCGTGGCTTCGCCGATCCGGTGATATGGAGCGAAGGAGGGGGGGGGTTGTGGTGGAGAAGGTGATTTCGGTGGAGATCTCAGCACCGTCTTCGTCGTCACCACCTGGTGGTATGGTTTATCTTCTGATGAGGATGGTGCTTCATCTGATGACAGCTGGGAGCCTATCCGTTGCCTCTTCTCATAAAGGGAGGCTTCGGTTTCTGGTGGTGTATGGCGTCTAGCCGTTTTCTTAGCCCGCTCCTGTTGGGGCGACGGTTCCTGCCTGACCGTGTGCTCAGACACGGCCGGCGTGAGCGCGACGCTCGGTGCGGGCTCCTTTCGCGGCGAGACGGGTTTCCTCATTGGGATATGGGAGAACGCTGGCACCGTTCTGGTGCGCTCCGGGTTCGCCAGATCCCTGATTACTAAAGGTCTCTCCAACACTCCTTTCTTATCCGGTGGTACTCTTGACTTGGGGGTGGTTCCCCCTTGTCATCCTTGTCACCCGGCATGATAAGGTATAACCTAACCTGTCAGTTGTACTCTGAAGGCCCTATCTATATATGATGGTGATAATAGTAAGCGGCTTTCCTCACTATGGGCACTGCCTACCCCTTTTGCAAACAAAAGGGTTGGGGGAAGTGCGACGGTGGCACTTTAATGCGCGACTAGGCACAGAATGCTCGGAATGCATAAAGTGCCAAGAATCACATAGGGGCCGGTGACCTCGACGCCTCACGGAATCACGGGACTCAACGATCGGCGGAGTATGTCGTACCGGCAGTCATTTGCAGCCACTGCTAACTACAAACAACGCACACCTAGGAGATCCTTAATAATTATCAACGAATTGCAACGTTGATTGTCTTCTTCATGTGTCCTTAGGGCACATGGAGGTTTCGGGTCTCGGGGTAAGCCCCCATTACCCGTGCTGTCCTCGCGGTCCACCACTATGGACCGGTCCTGGGAGCCTTCTATTGGCGTTGTCGGTATCAAAATTCGGATTTGTCAGACAAAATTTTTTCGTAGCCGGTTAAGACTACGAAAAAAGAAGGTTATCCAGTAAAGTCAGGGTTGGCCTTTCAGCGGCATTGAGGGTTGTTACTCGACTCTCTAATCGATATAGAGAGGAGTTCTCTTGGATAGGGTCGCCCGTCCGGAGGGCGAGAGTGTAGCGGCGCAAAGTTGTTTAGATGTATGTGTGGCCCGTTGTCTGCACGGTCGAACAGTCCGCGCGCCAGCCGGGCCACAAACTCCTGGATGGTAGCAATTTTCAGGTTGGCCGCTATAACGTCATTCCGGACGTAGCGACCCGCACCGACGATGGTTCTTAACGCCATATTTTGCTGGGCCTGCAGTCGCCGCCTCAGAGGCTCGCTCAGAAGCGCGTACCAGGCCGGAGCAGCATAGGTGATAATTGATCTGATGTAAGTCTTGTAGACACACTTGTGGTATTAAGTGGTAACTTGGATGCCAGGACCGGACGTAGCATCGCCCGTGCACATCGTGCTCTGCGGACGACGAGGTCGACGTGCGCAGTCATGCGCAGCGCCCGGTCGATCCGGCACCCAAGGTAGGTCACGGCCTTCTCGTACCGATCTGCTGGCCATTGAGGGTTAATTGAGGTGGTAGGTTCCTGAGACGGCGAGTGAGCAGAGCAGTCGTCTTACCAACGTTGACGACCATCCTCCACTCATCTAGCCATGGTGGCAACAGGTCCAGGAGGCGTTGCATCCTGGCAGCGGCAATATGGGCTCCTCTGGACGAGGTGAAATAAGCGCTATCGTCCGCGTATAACGCCAATTCCACGTCGTCCTCCCATTCTTGCAGCCTGCCTGCCAGGGTAGGGATGTCGTTGGTATAAGCCGCGTACAGGACTGGAGACAAATAGCTGCCCTGAGGAACGCCGGCTCTGATGGTTCTGGTTGCGAACTCGGCGCCCTCTACGCAGACGTAGAACTTCCTGTCGCCAGGAAAGACGCCACTAGCCGCAACATAGCAGGAGGGAAACTGGTCTGTTCTTCCAATTTATAAAGTAGTCCAGAATGCCACACCCTGTCGAACGCCTTCTCGATATCGAGAAAGACGCCCAACGTAGTGCAGCCACGGTTGTAATCGGCCGCAAGCAGGTGCAGCACTCTGGTCAGCTGTGTTACTGTAGAGTGACCCCTCCTGAATCCGTGCTGCTCCGCCCGAAGTTGGATGCACGGGCGGAGGCGTCTTAGCAACAATCTCTCAAGCAGTTTAGCTATGTGTGGTAGCAGCGTGATCGGCCTGTAGGGCGAAAGGACAGGCGTAGAGCTGCCAGCAGCTCTACGCCTGTCCTTCCCGGGTTTCGGCAAGACGATTACTTTGCTTTTCTTCCAGTCCTCCGGGAAGTGAGATGTCCGCAGTATCCCATTGTAGAGTCGACCAAGCTCTACTAGGACTCTATGGGGCAGCTGTCGGAGTGCAGCGTTGGTAATCCCGTCGTGCCCCGGCGCCTTCCTCGGTTGCAGGCGGGTTGCTGTCCACCGCAGTTCAGCGGGGGGAGATGAACCACTCTCCTGCAAGAGGCGGCGCGGGGGACGACAGGAACTCCTGTACCCGACTCTCCTTTTGGGCATGAAGCTCCAAGAACTCCGCACTTGCTGGGTGCGGCATAAATTGCTCCTCGAAGTGCTCGACTAGGATATCTGCTCTACCCATGGCATCGTAACGACGTTCACCTGCGTTGTTGGTCAGCGGGCAAACGGGAGGTTTGGCTTTAGTTAACTGTCGGTTCAGTTTATAAAGCGACGCATCATGCTCTTCCGCCTTCCATATGCGCCGCTCCCAGGCATCTCCTCTGTGTGCCTGGACTGCAACCGACAGTTCCTCCGACAAGGTGTTCAATTTCGTTTTGATTCTCGGGCAGCGAGTACGCGCCCAGAGTCTCCTTAAAGCCCTTTTTCTCTTGATCTGCACGCAGATGTGTTGCGGCAGATCATCCCTTCTGGTGGACATCGGGACGATCGTAGAGGCAGCGTTGAGGGCCTCTTGTATCGCCTTTGTCATATTAGCGGCTGCGGTCTCTACGTCGTCCGCTGTGCTTAAGGGGTGGTGTGCTGTAGGTCTCTCCTGTAGGTGTTTGTGGTAGAGCCTCCAGTCGACACGTGTCTTCACTGTTCTGGGCGGCGTAGTCACCGCCTTTAAGCCAAGGGTAATTAAGATCGGGAGGTGCTGTGATTCCAGGTCGTACAGTACCTCTACCACTATCGGGTAGTTGATGTTCCTAGCGAGCACGATGTCCAATACATCCGGACCGACTTCTTGGATCCGTTGGAACATGTGTAGGTTCTTCGGGACCTAAAACGTCATAGCCGTGTCTTTCGGCGTCTTCAAATAGTGCATGACCCGGCGGGTTGATCAATCTAGATCCCCACCCACGCCGGGTGTTTGGCGTTTAGGTCCCCGGCGATGATGGTTGGTGTTTCGCCTTCCATTACCGTCGGACATCTGAGGAGCAAATTGGAGTCCCTGGCGGGCGGTATGCTGCGTAGATCTTAAGTTCCTCGCCCGCCGCCTCCATTTTTATGCCGATAGAGCGCATCGTTTGGTATTCCGGTAGGTCAAGTTCTTGATGGACGATGTCGCTTCTCACTAAGACCGCTGTCCCTCTATAAGCGGCCCCCTGAGAAGTAACCTCGTCCCTCCTATAAAGATGGTAGTTAGGCAGCTTAATGCGTGTACTCGGGTTTAATTTCGTCTCTCCCAGCAAGATGACCTGTACGTCTTGTTGTTGGGCGACGGTGCGGAGTTCTTGTAACTTCTGCTGGATTCCACCTGGGTTCCAGTAGAGGAGGCGCAGGTTAGACTCCTCCACCGTAGTGCCGAGCCAATAGGTTAGCCAGCGCCTTCATAACCGCTGTAATCGGGTCTGTCCCGGCTCTGATATCAGCCAGGACTTGACTGCCGACCTCGATTGCTATGCCAACCAGACGTTGGATGGCGTCAGCAGTCTCGAAGCCGGCTAGAGGTGTTCTAGATGTCTGTGCAGTTGGCGCTGGTCTCGGGAGTTGGTGTACATTTCTCGGTGTATGGGCGCTCTATGTGTAGAGCGGGCTCTATTTTCTGATAGAGCCCTTTCTGGCACTCTACCCATTCTGGCTTTGTCTTCCTTGGTAACCTGCGCCTGGGCTATCGTTACCGCTGGGGGTTGGGGTAGAGGTTGCTGCCTGAGGAGGAGGCACCTTCTTCTTCTTCTTCCTCCCCCGCTTACTCCACTGGGTGGTTTGGCGCTCTGTGGCGTCATTAGGGGCTGGAGAGTCGCCCCGGTGGTTGCCTTCGATGTAGTGATGGTGGGCACCACCGTTTCTATGGGTGCCGTGACGGGTGGGGGGGGGGGGCAGGTTGCCTTCCCTTTCCCCTGATTGTGGTTCACCCGTCTTCATAAACCACGGCCCTGGGACGACTTTGGGGGACCCTCTTGGGCTCCTCTGGGAGTAGTTCCGGTAGAGTAATCCCCTGCTTCCTTGCAATCCTCCTCAGGACTGGGCAGCGGCGATCATTGGCGGTATGGTTCTTAGCGCAGGTAGCGCATCGCAGTTCCTCGTCTCTACCCCTTGGGCAGTTGCTGGCGATATGATCTCCGGCGCAGCGAACACACTTCACTGGCCTGAAGCAATATGTAGACGCATGGCCAAAGGCCTGGCAGCGGTGGCACTGTGAAGGGCCCGCTCCTCCTTGCCAGGCCTCTATGACGACTCCTCTCATATAGAGGAGCTCGTCGATCTGATATAATTCATTGAGGCGCTCCAGGCTCAGGTGGTCCAGCTGCGCGAAGTAGAGGCACCCAGGTCTGCCTCTACGGGGGGGGGGGATCCCTTTGACATATCTAATCGGGAACCCCTTGACCCTGATAGCTCCCTCTATCGCGGTTGGATCTGTGCCCACTGGTAGTCCCCGTATGCCCACTTTCGTGGGCTTGTCCTCCTCGGGGGTGTAACAGTACCAGGACATAGCTGGTACTTTCTCCGTGATCTCGATAAGGTACTTTTGTACCGTCCGGAATTCTTCCGGACTCTGGGGGGTGAATCTGACCCCCCTTGCCGAACGGACGAGTATTCGGTGGGTGGCCCAGCTTCTTATTAAGTACCTCGAAGTGCTTCGTCCATTCCGGCAAGCACTCAGCTACTATGGGTGGATATCTCTTAACCGACTCTTCCGGCGGCTTTGGTGTCTCGGCTGTCTTAGTCCTTGGTACTGCCGGGGCAGCTACCAGTTGGGCATAGCTGGTCGAAGGCCTCTGACCATCATCTGATGGCCGGCCTGACGGGTTGGTGGTAGGCGCGGACGGTGAGTGTCCGGCAGATGTGCTCGGCGCTAGGGACGCATACGTGGTGGCAATCCATCCGTATGACCCTTCTCCTCCCTGCTCCAGATCAGCAGCATACATACTGATGTGTTGTTCCGGTGTCTTGGCTTCCCTGGTTGGTGGTCTGATTCTCCCTCGGATGACGAGTAATCCGAGGAGTCGGTAGAACTGAAGCATCGCTTCTTCTCCTGGAGGGATGCTGCTGTTTCTGGAGGCGTATGCCTTCTCAGGGTCTTCTTGGCCCGCTGGGGTTGGGGGAACGGTTCCCGCCCATTCGTACCTCCAGGTACGATGGGCGAGAGCGCGGTCCTCGGTGCGGGCTCCTTATCCGGTGAGGAGGGTTTCCGTGTCGGGATCTGTGAGTAGGACACTACTCTAGTCCTTCCAGGATCAAAGATATCGCGATACGCGATTGGACGGTCAAGTACACCAGAACGGTCGGGTGGTCTTCTGGGTTTGGGTTTAGGTGGGGGCTCCCCCTTGTCCTTATCGGACATGTTGAGAACCTACCTAAGTCAGTCAGGTAATCTATGAGGCCCTGTCTAATAAATGCCAGCCGTTCGGCACGAAGCGCGACGCGGATAGCAAGGTATAAAACGTATTGGCGTAATCTCACTGGGCACTGCCTACCCCTTTTGTCAACAAAAGGGTTGGGGGAAGTGCGAAGGTGGCACTTTATGACGCGACTAGGCACAGGATGCTCGGAGCGCATAAAGTGCCCAAGAATCACCTAGGGGCCGGTGACCTCGACGCCTCACGGAATCACGGGACTCAACGTTCGGCGGAGTATGTCGTACCGGCGGTCGTTTGCAGCCACTGCTAACTACAAAAGACGCACAACCTAGGAGACCTTGATATAGATCGACGAATTGCAAGAATACTCGTTTACTGAGCTACCCCAGAGCTATACGCGAAAGTGAGCCGCGCCATTTGAGCGTTTGCGCAACTCAATTACATCAATTTGTACTATCACTCTCTCACGGTTTACTCAATAACTTTATTTGTATAAGACATACATTTATACAATTTACTTATAAAGATAGCACAAAAAATATCTATACTACGATATACATTACATTTTCATATCACAAAAAACTCTTTATTTATTTAACAAAATATGCTTATTTTACTCACATGTTCAAAGTTGAAATTTCTTAAATATTTAACATGGAAAGTTAAAACAATGTTTTCCACTTGAAATTATACATATCTTAACTAATACAATAGTTTAATTTACATTTTCTCTATACATTTCACTATTAAAACACTTTTAAATTTCTTATACAAAACTATCATTATTTCACTTATTCACAGGAATTTTCACATAAAAATAACACAGAATTCACCTCTTTTACACGTACAATCAATCTGAAATGTTTTACAAGTCATTTTTACATAAATTGCTGAAATTGCAAATATTTAAATTTCTACATATTTGGCCTCCTAAGTACGTGGCTAGCGTGCGTCTATGAACTCACACTATTTGAACAACTAACTTTTGCACGGCTATCGACTATCAGTAAAAATGGAAAGTCTAATATCAACAATACTAGGTGAATAAATGATTCTATTCAATTCTCAAATGTTGAAAACTATTTCTAATCAGATTCTTATCAGTTATCATGTTTCTTATCAAAGAATATAAGTGAATGTTTTCATAAATCAATCATAGAAAATAGGCATAGGCATAATAATGTTTTGTATGAAAACAAATTCATACAAAACATATTAAACTCATATAAGACAATACTTATGCAATTAATTTCCATTAATTCTACTTATGCACAGCGATCATCTCGACCGGGGAACAAATCCGGTAACATAATTATAATAAAATCTTAAAAATATCTTAAAAATTCCCTCTGTGTATTTATTAAGAGATATTACTAAGAAAACGATAAACTATTCCGGCCTGGGAGTCGAACCCAAGACCTTCATATCATTAATTCGATATTTCGTTAAGATTCAACTAAGCATTTACTTATCGGAATATTGTTGCTTGATAATTTGCTTTTTAGAAGCTATTCGTAATCGGTTAACTAATAAATTTAAATATTCTTATAGGCGCGTCGCCAACACTGACATTTTACATTTACTACATAGCACTTACAAGTATATAGTAAGCTCGTAGGCACTTCAAAATTAAAACTTTATTGGATCACAGCACAATAACAATCAAAAGGATACTTCCAATCTAAGTCAGCATTAAGTTTGTAGGCATCCAGGTCGACAACGCTTCTATGACTCCTGCGGTGTCGTGAACATCAATGGGTGGTGGTGGTGATCTCTTACCATATTAGGTGAGGTACGGTGAGAGCTTAAATTTTACCATAATTAAAATCTCGGCCCCTCGTAAAACCATAATCATTACCCCTTCAAAGTCCTCTGCTGGCCAGGGGCTCTTCTACTGCAGGGTGAATATAAAGTCACGCTTGGCAGGGGGGTTGACGACCGCAACACCATACGTAAGCACCTTTGATACTGCTGGCCAGCGTCGTTCTGCA
This sequence comes from Parnassius apollo, assembly GCA_907164705.1. Classification (NCBI taxonomy): domain Eukaryota; kingdom Metazoa; phylum Arthropoda; class Insecta; order Lepidoptera; family Papilionidae; genus Parnassius; species Parnassius apollo. Next base: position 14,670 of record CAJQZP010001252.1, read on the forward strand.
TATAATATATGCCTGGCGAAAAATAAGTATTAACGCATAACGCCATCTATCGCAAGCTATGCGATATATTATGTGGCATTTATTATCGTCGCTTCTTACGAAACCCTAGGGACGTAATGGGCTGATAGATTATTTTACGCCACTCCACGGCTCCATATTCCCTCTATTTGTAATTTTAACATGTTTTAATGTAATTCTATATGTTCAACACAAAACACATATATAGAAGGTAATACGGGTAAGAAATTAAATCAGATGAGATGAAATTAATTTCCGTTGCTCTCTATATTCTGTTCCTCTGAGAATATCAATACGCTCACTCTGGCAACAAAACTTAGCGATCAGTGAGCATACCAACTTAATTAAGATCTCGTTCTTCAATTTGAAGTGCGTGTTAGCGGAGTTCGTATGCCCTTGAAAATTTTTTCCTCTTACATGCAAGTTTTCTCAAGATCTAATTCTTTACCGACAAGCACCTGGTGAATCAGCACTTCAAATTGCAATTGACATATTAAATTGTACTCTCGAATATTGAATCCAGGTCGAGTGAAATTAGCTGCGAGCATTGAGCACATTGGCTCTAAACTACGCTAGTAATATATATGTCAATGCTCTAAACAAGTTATTTATTCTCATTATATTTTCTTTGCATATTATAGAAAAGAATAAAATACTACGAAAACAACGATTGCTTGTGATCGTTTAATTATTTGTTACATCTTAAATACAGCACCTTAAAAATTACTTCAACAAATTGATTACGAATCTGACATATATCAGGAAAAACTCCATAATAACACCATAATAGCATATGTATGTATTGTACTATAATAAAATTTATCAAAAGTTCATAGCTTAACACAGACCTTCCGCATAGAGAGCTCCATATATATCCATGGAGTGATATTTATCATAGTGGTCACGATTGGGAGGTGGGTTGATTGCATTTTTTAAATTATTTTATTTGAATATTATAAAATGTACTCAATATGACCGCGCGGCCTAGTGTTGAGAGCACCTGGCTGCCTTCCCAAGTAACATTTTAGGTTTTAGATAGGTTTTGAAAAGGTTCTAGAACCTTTATATGGAAATCCGCTCGTAAGTATTAACAGACTCAATGACGTTTTAATAATCTTATATTAAACCTCCTGTGTGCACAAAGATCTCACGTTTTACAACCTTTCTGAGAGCTATAGCAAAACCTACAGCTCAAATCCAGAACCTATCTAACTACTTACACAGAACCCAAATATAACCTTCATAACCTTAATTTAACGTTAATACAACCTAGCAAAGTAGCTTCTAAGTTGTAAAGTAATCTTGGCTGTAACTTTTTTACAACCTATAAGCTTTTTGATGGTTGTGAATAAATGCTTCTCAAGGAATCTTGGTCTTAGAATGTTTCTGTGCAAGTAAAATATTTTGACACAAAACTCTAATCGTGGATTTAAATGTCGCCATTCCCTGGCATTGTACCAAGTTTCAAAATGGCGAGATAAATGATATTCATAAAAATATTATGCAATTAACTTCTTGTTTTCAGGACAAATGTAGTGCGACTGGTACTTTATCGTGATAATTTAAGACAACAGTGCTATATAATATACGGGCCTTTCAAAAGTTACAATTTTTGGAGATATTTTAATGAAATAAGAAACATAAAATGCGGAAGTTGGTGTAAAGTAGCATTATAAATAAAACTTCTATTTTAATAAAAAGCATACACTTTAAATTGTGAATAAGCAAAAACGCACACGCTCCTTAATCTACTAGATTTTTTTATTACATTTTTTAATTTTCGTGAAAAAATATGGCTGGCGTGAGGAAATTACTCTAAGGAATTAAAATTAACTTTTTTAAAACTGCAAAAGCTTAAAGCTCTCAATGTTTGCCAAAATAAGAGCTAAAGGTAATCTGGCGGACCTACTTAAAACGATAAAGCTGTTTTCACAACTTAAAGGTTATCGCCAGGAGTATTTCAAGACTTACCAGTCGCAAAAACAACCTCTGAGCACAATTAGTTGCTTTCAAGTTTTGGCTGTAGCCCGACTTGCGTTCGATCGATGATTACAAAAGTGTGCGAACTACTACAGGCTGTTCCTTCGAATGAAAGTAAGTTAGAATTTTGGTTTTGTTACTTTTAGTGTATTGTAGGTAAATGAACGACGGAAAGGGATTTCACAAAGGAGTTCTTGTGAAATATATCATCCCTTTCCTCCTTTTAAAAAAAATAAACAAACTACATACCGTAGGTACCGAATCAATTTAATGATTCATTGGTTTTGGGTTTTAATTAGAAATTACATGATAGGCGATAAAAAATTAATCTACACCTACTACTACCACCAAAATATTTTTATATTTTCAGGCGGAATGTATATCCTAAATGCTAACGACGAAGTGGTTAAAAACCAAGGTAAAATAATCGAAATACTGCAAGATATGCAGAGCAATCAGAAGAAAAGAATGCAGCAGCTTGCGAAGCATGAAGTTCTATTAAATGAATTATACACAGTAAAAGTTACCAATCAATAGAACTCCGTGGAAGAACGTTTTCCTCCACTCAAAATAGTGGAGCAGCTTTTTGAGCTGGAGATAAATTGCATAATCCGGAATTCCGTAGCAAATATTTTAAAATCATGTCAACATTATGCTCTCCTGGATTAGGAACCAAAGGGGCCAATATTTGCTACAAGATAATTGATCTTTTTGATTGATAGATGTTGTTATGATGAAGATGAATGTTAAAAGCTCTCTGGAAAAAAATTATTTTTTCCAGAGAGCTTTTAACATTGGTATCTTGGAGTGGCAACTCTATGGACAAAAATGAAAAAATTGCATACAAATTTGCTGACAGTATTGTAGGTCAGCTAGATAATGATAATTGTATAAGAGCAATAATAAAAAATTCTCAACGACGTTTCCAGGCGACCTTAAAGCCCGTTTCAGTAAGTACGCCTAAAAATCTTAAAAATGTCCAATGTTGAATTACAAAATGACGCCAAAGAGCCAACTGCAGACGAACTTGAAGTTAAACAGCCCTCAACCAGTGTTGCATAGCAATGAACCATTCTTCGTTCACTAGAATTTCATGAAATAATGTTAAATAATAAACTTCACCGAATTTCATTAGCACATTCATATTATTAGTAGTCATTAATAGAAATCATAAATGTTAGAAAAAAATCTAATTTTTGCGTTGAGAAATCCTAACGAATGCTTACGTGGCATTCTCTCCATTACTCTATAATGATAACACTTATATAGTACTTACTACACTTACTAGAGACTAACTAATAAAAGTAATTAAAAGAACTGACTGTTTTTTGAAGTTCTATAATAATATTATTCTATCTTGTTTCACATAAATGAAAATGTTGACTTGTATTGTTAGAAAAAATCTAATTTAAACGTCGTATCCTCTCTATTATTCTTTAAGTCAATTTTTCTTTAATTTCATTTCTAAAAGAACCGATTGTAATAAAAAGTTAAGTTATAAAAGTAAAATAATAAGAAGACTTAAACTCTTAAATGGCTTTATTTTTATAAATTTAATGTATGTAATAGTGGAATAAACATAAAACCCCTGACAAGTTTGCATTATATGTCTGACAACTCAAAAGTAGATTCTGAAGACATTAAATCATTTGAATGCACAGTAGATATATCGACATAGTAAACGTTTAGTTCAGATTAATTAATTTGTTTTCTAAGAAAATCCGAGCAACGTTTCATCTCCTTTCCACTAAAAATAAATTCTTTGTCAAGTTTACAAAATGCAATCACTCGAATGACGATTATTCTTTGTAAGTATCCAACTATTTTCTTACTTTCCTTCAAAATAAACATCCTCTAATATTATCATTAAAATAGGCGTTGAATTATTATCTTTGATCACATGACTAAGATAGGAATTACTGATGACGAATTTTAACTGTGGTTATATCTACATCACTTTTCACATCTTTTTGCACATCATACTGATATTTTTTTGGCTATTTGAGCTAAGGGCTTATTACCGCTACGAAACATATTTTTGATTTCATATAAGTTTGACTGAAATGAGTAGGTATTGATTGTATTGAAACTACATAAGCATGATAATGATCTGTCGAATAAATTGTAACTGCACAAAACAATCGTCTCGTATCACCTCTTTTAGTACAACAATCCAGTAATATAATAAAAAATTCTCTATTCCAATGCTTTCCAAAATGATAAGCAATCCAATACTCTTATTTTTCTGTGTAGCTCTTTAGGCAATTTGAGAAATTTCATTTTTAAAGATAATTCTTTGTTTGTTTTACTAGGCAATTTCAACGACTTATTTTTGAAATACCCATCACGCCAACCAGTGAGAAGCCTTTTTACTATGGCCAGATCTATCAAATGTAACGATTTTGCTACTGGAAAGGCGTCAATCATGTTGATCGGAAGTTTCAAAAGAAGGAAATCCATCTTGTGATGATATTCATCGTATTTATTGCGAGTCAGTCCTATTCTGAAAGATTTTGTTCGGATAGTAATTAGTGTGGGACACGGGTGTATACTCTTTCTATATAGAATATTGATGACAGCCATGTTGAGAATTCGTCACTCCTGTAAAACAATAAGTAATTATACTAACTTAGTTTTTGAAACCTGATATGGAATGCATTGCATACAACAACCTAATGGCTTTTGAAAATATTTTCAACAGGTAAAGGTTTATAAGGTAAGATTTCCGAAAATAGGAAACTAATTTTTATTTCTAATTATTCTTAAGAATTTTTTACGCAATTTACGTTTAACATTTCCTCTTCGTTTTTTGTATTTTGTCGGTCCATCCTGCAAGACAATCGTAGCTTTGAAGTCGCGGACGCAACTGACATTCTCTGAGGACGTCTGTAAAGTTTTAAAATATTCCTGTAGGACTTAAATCATACCTTCAACTTTTAAGAACAGCTTACTGGTTTGGGTTTTTATCACACAGTCCTAATTTGTTTACACAGACAACTCTAATACAGCCTAAAGTTTTGAATTAGGTTTTAGAAATTACTTATAAGCGATTTCAACAATCTATAACCTTTTGGTAATATGAAAGTTAAAAATTTACCTTTGGATCTTACTTAAGTAAAATGCTAGCCTTTTTAGAACTTAATAAGGAGTAAATAACAATTTTATGTTCCTAGGTCTATGTGCTCTTGAAACACAAGTCAAAATAACGTTAATTTAAACTCTTGTCAGTAGCTTTAAGGTGTGTGAACACTAATTGTTTATTATGTATTATTACATAATAAACAATTAGTGTTAGGGCTTAATAAACATTCACAAGTACTTGATATGACCAGATAGCAGGACGTTTTTAAAACTTTATTAAACCCTAAAGGCATTTTTTACAACCTAGGCTCGGAAAAAATGTTACTTGGGTTTGCAGCGTGGCAAATCATTTGTACGAATTGTGCTTTTGCATTTTTGAATACATTTATCTCCGGTATGGAACTCACAAATGTTGGACGTATAGTGATTGCCTTTAACTTGCCTACCAGCTTAGATCTATGCTGCTGATGCTGATGCCACGAGCACACGCCGCTAATGTGTATGTCCTGCGCAGATGATGGTCTCCGGCAACACACGGATGCCGTCGTCGTTGTTGAAAAAGGGGTTCTCTACATTATGACTTTAAAGTATTTTTTGAATAAATTTTCTAAAATTACATGTTGTAAGTGGGTACATGAATTTTTATATTTATAAATGTACATAAATAGTATGATGTTATGGAAAATTGAGCTTCTTTAATAAAACAACCAAAAATATCTAAAGATTGAAAACACTTTCACGTTACTTGATGACCAAAAATTCCAAAAGAAATATCGTTCCCTCCTCATTATGGAAGTTTGCAATCTAAGCAGCTCTACAGTTTTATAAATTAGTGTAATCATTAACACCTTACTAAGTCTCTATTTTCTGAGTGCATTTAGTCAGCAAATTTAGTTAGCAATGCACATTAGTTACCTTACTAACGTTTTCATTGGTTATTACAGCACCGACAAACAACATAATTGCATTGCAAATAATATTGTCAGAGCTATAATTTGAAGAAAAATTCAGATTTTTTTCTACAAAGTCAACCGAAAAGCCTGAAAACCCTTTTACGTTTGCTATAAACTATTCTCATTTTGCTGAAGCTAAACGCACATTCATATTAGTATTTTTTATAGAAGAGGGGGGGCAAACGAGCATTCGGCTCACCTTTAAAAAAGTCTATAAATATACATAAAACTATTAGCGTTGAAATAAGAACCGTCCTCTTTTTTATTTCGGTTAATGAATGTACTAAATGTCATCTCTTTGAGACGAGAATTGATACTTAATAGTCTAATCATCAAAGTAATAGACATCTGACACCAGCTAATGTTGAAAATCGGAATGACTTCCCGACAGATACAAAATGTAATTATAAGAGGAAGCTTTTAGTTCTTTTTTTATAGAAGAAGTTGCGAGCGAGCATGGGGCTCACCTGATGTTAAGTGACTACCGCCGCCCATGGTCAACCGCAACAACAGAAGAATTGCAGGTGCGTTGCCGGCCCTTTAGAAAGGAGTAAGCTCTTTTATTGAAGGTCCCCAGGTCGTATCGGTCTGGAAAAATCGCCGGTGGTAAACTATTCCACAGGGAAGAAAACTCCTTTTGAAACGTACAGTGGTGGACCGCCAAGCATCCAGATGTTGTGGATGGTATCAGAACGTTTGCCGCGTAGTGCGTTCAGGAAATTTGGCGGCTGGGATTAATCCGAATAATTACTCACAGCACTCTCCATGGTATATACGAAAGAAAATGCAAAGAGATGCAACATCTCTTCGTAGTGCCAGTGAATTTAGCCGATCGGAAAGCACTCGGTCGTCGAAGATTCGAGCCGCTCTGCGCTGGATGCGGTCAAGTGGAAGGAGCTGTTACTGGGGAGCCCCAGCCCATGAGATGGGAACAGTATTCCATCTTAATTTTGTTATAATTTACTCTAAAAACCTTACTAAAATAAAAGGTAGATATTTTAACTACCAATCTTAGGATTAAAACAATATTTTACAAAAGAATTACATATTTTACGACAAGCTATATTTTATTTTTCATACCTCAACTGTAAAGGAAACAACTAGTTTGTATCCTTGTATTAACTGAGCACTTTCTATAAAAAAATAAAACAAAAGCAGGAAAATAGTACGACATAAATTCTATATTGTTTTATTAACATAATAAAAGAGCAACAACTCGTGACATTAAGTAAACCTGAAGCATTTGTAAACATTTCACGATATACATCTTAATTTAGCATCATCATCATTTTGACTCATCTTGCAACTTTTGTATTGTCTTTTGACACGGACATACGACATTATATGAATGCCAATATTTATATGTCGTAGATATAATCTAAGCTCTGTTATTCACAGAAACTTAACTAAGGATATGGAATACGAAAAGCGGGCGCTACGGTAACCAATACCGTCAAATATTGCCACAATATGATGTATGTTTTCTTTGCATAATTGTTTAAATACGGTTACTCTACAGAGTACCCTTTATACATAAAGGTTATGCGAAATTTTATGCAAAGGAGATGAACTTGATTCCATACAAGTTTGGGCCCGGCATGATCAAAGTTATAATATGTCTTATTTTGAAGATTTGAATATTTGATAAGTATATCAATAAATCATATTCTTGCAGAGCCTGGGGTTTTATTTATATTTATGTTTTATGATTCGTAGGTTATGCAGTTAAATCACTCGTTCTCGAAATAAGTTGTTTAAATAAATTGAAAAGGACTCAAAATAATACTTTTTTTGTAGAAATTATTAAAGTAAAATAAAATTCAACTTTTTAAATTGTTAGATAATTTTTTGCAATTAATTATAAAATGTCATCTAGAAAAGCAGCCGGAGGCTTTTTTTTATAGAAGAGGGGGGCAAACGAGCATGTGGCTCACCTGATGTTAAGTGACTACCGCCGCCCATGATCAACCGCAACACCAGGGGAATTGCAGGTGCGTTGCCGGCCCTTTAGAAAGGAGTAAGCTCTTTTCTTGATTAAATAAATATACTACTAGTAAATTAAAATATACTACTAGTAAATATATTACTAGTAAATTATTTCACAGAGAGGTTGTACGCGGAAGAAAACTCCTTTTGAAACGTACAGTGGTGGACCGCCAAGCATCCAGATGGTGTGGATGGTATCGGGACGTTTGCCGTGTAGTGCGTTCACGAAATTTGGCGGCTGGGATTAATCCGAACAATTCCTCAGAGCACTCCCCGTGATAGATGCGATAAAATACGCAAAGAGATGCAACATCTCTTCGCAGCGCCAGTGAATCGAGCCGATCGGAAAGCACTCGGTCGTCGACGATTCGAGCCGCTCTGCGCTGGATGCGGTCAAGTGGAAGGAGCTGGTACTGGGGAGCCCCAGCCCAGAGGTGGGAACAGTATTCCATGAGCGGCCGAACCTGCACCTTGTAAAGTTGCAGGCGGTGTGCCGGCATGAAATACTGTCCCGCTCTGCTGATCACGCCAAGCTTTTTAGAGGCCAATTTGGCCTTCCCTTCCAAGTGACCACGAAACTGCACGTCACTCGATATGTCGACGCCGAGGATTCCGATACTGGCTGAGGCAACAAGGGGAGTGCCTGTAAATTATTTGTTCTATACCTCTCATAACCCAGGTTTTAATTGTCCTGTAATCCAAGAAAAAGCCGAGGGTCAATTTAACTAAATTCAACATTGAAGTAATATACGCTACTCTGTGTTCGCGCGTTTGGTTTTTTTATAGGTAACAGTAGATTGTATCGTTAAATAGGTAATTTATATCGAGAACAATTTTTAAATTTTGTCATTTATTTTGTATATTATATTTGCTTATTTAATATAATATTATATCACAATTACATTTTAATGATATTTTTATCTTAATATTTTAAAAGGTATCTATTACAAATATAAAAAACATACTTAACGTATGTTTAACAAAACTTATTGATATTACATTTAAATTACAAATATATTTATTTAAATTAGAATAGGAGTCGTTTATAAATGCTGGGCACGCGAGAGTTAAAAATGGACGAATTTATTCCACTTTGACTTTGATGTGGAAACCTAAAAATAAAATAAAAGAATAATAGCAGATTTAAATATAAAAAATTTAGCCTAATTATGATAACTGATATATTAAGTTATATATTAAGTCCTATACTTAAGTACCCTAGAAATGTCGCATCTGAACAAATAAATTTCGTAATCTATAATTCCATGACAAGAGATGGCGTCTTAGGAATAATTTGTTTTATTATTAATATATAATACTTTTACTACTTATTAACAGATGAAAAGTAATTTCTTGGTTTTTGCCGACATTACTTGAATTATTTGTGCAATATCTAAGTACACACGACGGCATATTTTTATCAAGAGTTTTTTTTTTAAATCAACACAACACGTGACTCTACAAGCGCCTACAGAGTGACTCATAGAGTAGAGTAATATATACAGAAAAGTGACTGATTAAAGTGCGGTGTAAGCACCGCAGTTGAATGGAACAGAGTAGCTGAATGCAGTGTTGGCTCTAGAACGTAAATGAAATTCACGAAAGTATAAACACGAAATTACAAGCATAGCCACAATGCCAAATACGCATGACAAGTTGAAACTTGAAGTTTCCAAGTTAAGTCTCTTTTGGCACAGGCAATGATCAATGACCATACGGCCTATTCAGTTGTGTTAGATAACATTCAAATGTTTTTTTTTTAACTTTAAAAATATAGCCCATTCAATCGTTTTTCTAAATATATTTCTTTTATTCAATATTAATCTCTACAGATTCACCTCATGTTTATGGTTTTTTTAGTAATGAAGGTTATTTTATTATAAAAATTGCGTTCATCTTTACTAAAACGTGGTATTTTTGGACCATGATGGATTATTGACGGATTATTGCTTCTATTTTTTCGTTTAAATAATGGCTTAAAATGTATTCTTGATGATAGTGATGGAATTTTGTGTATTAAATGTCTGCGCACGTGAACTGTTGGAGAAAACGACGAAAATATTGCTCCGATGTAGATATAAACCTCGAGTTATTTTGATCGCTTCGGCGTCTTATGAACTTGAGTGGTGGTCGTCATCGACTGTTCGTTCTTTGAGTTGTCGTCAAATTGTCCCTGAGATCCTGAACGAAATGAAGACAAGGCTTAAATGACAAGCGTCCAAGCCAAAATTCTTAATTAAAATAGTTAAAAACGTTTCGTTCTTGCGATAGTTAAAAACATTAACTTTCATTTTTAAGTTTGAAAAATGTTTTATATGATTATCCCAAGGACTACAGAAGTAAAAACCATTTAGTTATGCCTATAATTTATTGTTTTATTATCTACATATTTTTGTATAAATTTTCGAAACGATTCAAGCAACCAATTTCGTTCATCTGCTTTCATAATTGATTTTTCTATATTATGACAAAGGAATATGCTAGAAACATGTATGTTGTTTTAAAATATGTTTGATATTTATGTTGCATGCTTGAAAAAACTTTTGTAAAATTTTCTGATTTTCATTAAAATTGTCTTGGAAACAGTTAACGCAGACACATTCTGATCCCACATACGCAACGTATGCGACGCATTATGACATCTGGACTCTTGATTTTTTGTACGAAATACTATGCAATAGAAACACACTTTCGTATGCAACGCAATCAGAAGCTTCCAACGCAACGTCGATCTACGATTTTTAGATCATCGTGGCAAGGTGGAGGGTTGTTTGTACGTAATCGTGTTCCTAGAACTTACGCGTAGCACGTCATAAGCAAATAGACCCTTGAAACAGAATAAACGCGTGCACCGTGCGTTTTGTTTTCTCAATGAGAAATGAACAGCTTATCGATTTAGAAAGGCGATACGAATGTTTTTTACAATATTAGATGACGAATATAAAAAATCTTTCACTCGTGCATGGTATTTTAAAAACCCAATATTTCGCTTCATAACTAAAAAGTTAAAAAGCGAAAATATTGGGTTCGTAAAATAAAAATTTGTTTCTTAGTAGCGTGGATATATTTTTTATGAACATCAGACAAAGTTTGATAACAAAATATTATTAAACTTACTCTCAAAATCAGATATATTTTATACTACACGTAGTAGAGCCATGCTTCAGCTATATTAGTAGTATAGTTGTAGCACGAATGGGTCGGTTCGAACGGGAAGAGGCTACGATCTTACAAAATACCATGAAAATGAGAAACAGAGACCCTTTTTACAGAAAAATAGGTATTCCATCTTAGTCCTTACGGGTGTTAACGCGTCTGCATTTTGATTATGAGCGGAGTAATCAAAGATAAATATAGATGTCTATGAGTCATAGCAACCACTTTCCATCAGGTGAACTGTGTGCTCGTTTATCACCCTTATCCTATTAAAAAGGTTATAAACGTGCGTCTGTTAAGAAGTGACAAGAGTGCCTGACATACGTTTCATAAGTGGGACAAGTGTGTATACCAAAGTAGGAGAGTTGCGTCGCATACGTTGCTTACGTGGGACCAATCTATTTCTCCTTTTATATGAAAATGAATCCATGGAAAGAAGTGTTATCTACAAACATAAGAACAAAAATATTCGCTAGTTTGTTACGTTTGTAACGTCACGAACAGTTAATATGATTCAGTTATAACTACCTGTGGTACACGTTGCTATCAGCTGGACCAGATGACATGATGTGAATCTTCATCTAACTCGATAATAGTCATACTTACCAATGATAGATTAAATATAACTTTTGGACCGTAAAGCAAATTCCTAGTTACCCGTCACGGGCTATTAAAGTCCACTGCTGAACATAGGCCTCCACCATAGATTGCATAATAGCGGGTATATTTTTCACAGTGTCACGCTAGTTGAACGGGTTGACAATCACATCATTTTGTTTTTAGTCGTTATTAGGAAGACGCTGCTGCCCATCCTCTGATATGTTTCCCTCCGTCGCCTCTCACCAGGCAGTGTATGTTCTCACACCGCCACTGCACGGTGGACGGTGGTCATTCAATGTCATTTCGTACTATCTGCAAAGACTTTCGGCAGCCGGTCTAACACCTACAACAAACAGTTCCAAATACAAGCGGACTCATGCAGTCATTAGCAACTGCCTCGTTTGTGAACAGCCAGCTCGTTTGTCGCTATTAATGTAATGTTTAAATTAAGGAAGTTGTAACCTATCACAACTTATAATTTCACTTTATTTATCTCTCGTTTTCGTCTGGCTATGTTAACTTAAGACTGGCCATGTATCTCGTTCACATCCTATTATATAAGCAAATTTTTAGGCCTATTGTTAGCTAAAGATCATATGAATAAACGAAAATAAACATATTGAATCGGTAGAGACATAGAAAATAAACTCTCTGCTAAATGCTGCCCCTGTCTGCTAATATGAAAGCCCCAATTGAGTTATGAACTCAGGACTATTTAGCTGTATACACTAAATACCATCACGCTATTATCACCAGTTACCTAACAACTTACATAAACGTTATTTTAATGTTCTGTTTTAATTTAAAGTGAACTTTTAATTAATACAAAAAGAACAGTGCAGCGTTTTTAATAAAAATTCAAAGCACGCGGATAAAATACTAAAGATATTCGTCAAAATTACGTTAAAATAATGAGACTGAAACCATCGCGCGAAACAACCGCATGAACATTTTAACAAAATTATGAATTTTCTGTAAATTTTATGAAATTATGAGTATATGCAGGATCCTCAAATTGTATGTTTTTAAATTATAATGTGGATAAGAGGCTGAATTGTGAGGATTTTGTAGAAATTCTAAAATTATCGTTTAATTTAAAAGTGACTAACAAGCGTAGAGAAGAACAAGGATAATAACATCACAACGAGAAAAAAATATGAAGTGTAGGTAAGGCATCGGTTTTTCGTTTAATTTGTAATGGCCAACGTTCTTTTTCACGAGCAAATATGATATTTGTCAAAACCACAGCGCTCTTTTAAACGAGTGGCGTTGTCTTACGGATATTATCATTCATTAAATAATTACAGCATATCCTATAAGAGTCCACTGCTGTACTCTGCCTCCGTCACAGAGTTTCGCCTCATAAGGTGGATATTTGGAACAACTGTCACGTCTGACATCCGGGTTGGCTGCCGTAGTTATTACTATATTAAGTTGTTATCACGATGCTGCCGCCATCTCCTGAATCATTTCTCTCTATCGACTTTTGCAACACCACGGGATGATGTGGACTAGTGGACTGGGCTCTTATACCTACCGCCACTACACGGTGTTTAAATTAATACTTGGTCAAGAACGCTTACCGTATCTTGCAAAGATACTTACATATTATAAGATGTTATAATATATTTTGACTTTGTCCTTAAATAAGCTTTTGTTTATATATATTTTACTTTATACACAACCACTGTATATACATGATATAGGTGTCCACAGACACTTAAAATAAGGTTTGTTCCATGACAAGAGTGTCCGTAGACCGAGGACAGCTCCAAAATTGTTTAAAGTGACAAATACAGACGTGAAACTCGACTTTATATATTTTTCAAATTTATTATCACTATTTAAATTGTTTGAGCTCAATGCATAATGACACAATGGTTTGAGATTTGGTTCTTTACTATTAATGTCTTAATTGCAGATATAAAAGTGAGCTCTAATTAATTTAAGACGAACTTGTATACTTCCCCCTTATATTCTTGCACGTGAGAAAGTATTGCAGCTCTTTGACAAATATGTAATTAATAAAGGCACCTGGATACAATAACTATTTGTGCCAAACCTTTCAAAAACCAAGTAGGAATATAACTTTCACGATCAACCCTGCACCAGTTCGATATTGACTCTCCACTTCGATGTTAGTGTAGTAGGGGTATTACCGATACAGGAGAATGACACTCTAACCTTTCTTTCCCATCAGTTCTCGACTAATCTGATACTGATCAATGTTTTTTTTGTATATCGGAATGTATTGAATGAAAAAAGGTGATTTAGTTAATATTATTTATGTAAATAAATAGTATGATGAAATTAAGCTTTTTTTAAGTCAACCAAAAAGATCGAAAGATTGCAAACACTTTCACGTTCGCTATAAAGTATTCTCATTTTACAACAAAAGTTATAAATTACAACAATACTTACCAAAAAAAAATACATATTTTATTTCCATTTACTCAACTGTAAAGGAAACAAACAATATTTGTATTCTTATATTAACTAAGCATATTATATAACAGAAAACAAAAGCAGCATGATAATACGACATAAATTTCATATTGTTTTATTAACATAATAAAAGAGCAACAACAAGTGACATAAAGTAAACCTGAAGCATTTGTAAACATTTCACGATCTTGCAACTTCTGTATTATATTTTGACACAAACGTACGACATACTATGAAATCTAACCTAAATGTCGTCCCACATTCATCCTGGATCCCTAGATAAAAACAGAGGTCTGTTACTCACTGAAACTTAACTAGGAATGTGGAATACTAAAGGTGGTACTGCGGTAACCAATATAGGTACCACTACCTATAAGCTTGCAACGGAACGTCGATCTGCGATTTATAGATCGTCGTGGCAAGGATATTCGTGCGTGATCCCACGCGTATGACACACGAATGGATCGGCTTGACCCGAGAAACACCACGCTCTCACAGAATACCAAGGAAATAGCAGCTTAACGGTGCTGTTTTTCGTATGGTGAGTGTAAAGAAACAGATACCCTTTTTACATAAAACCAGGCCTTCTATATTAGTCCTTGCAGGTGTTAACGCGTCTGCATATTGATTTTGAGCGGAGTAATCAAAGATAAATGTAGATGTCTATGAGTCACAGCAACACTTACCATCAGGTGAACTGTGTGCCCGTTTATAACCCCTATCCTATTAAAATAATGTTATAAACGTGCGTCTGTTAAGAAGTGACACGAGTTCCTGACGCAAAACGTACGTTTTATAAGTGGGACAAGTGTGTAAACAAACGTGGGATCGTTGCATGGCATACGTTGCGTACGTGGAACCAGTGTTTTTTCCTCTTATACGAAAATGAATGCAATGAAAGAAGTGTCAGCTAACAAACATAAGAACAAAAAATATTCGCTAGTTTGTTAATTTACAAAACATCACGAACAGTTAAAACGATTCAGTTATAACTTTATCTGCGTTACACGGTGCCATAAGCTGGA